>CM051025.1:5724755-5959755 GCA_027627225.1 Congeria kusceri
GACAGCTAGTTAGTGCTTTGCAACCTACGTCGCGAAAATATATCACAAAGTAATTTTATAACTTGGCAAGTAGTCTTTGAGGTGAATATTCGATAAAGATCATTTAACGTTTATCAAGTCTGTAACTTATTCGTCATAACTGTGTGTACATATGCACAGTGCACGTAATTTACCATTTTAACACTTAATTGCGGACGTGTCGACTGCAATGTTCAAAACGAAATATGGACGAAATGTACAATATACTTTTTTTTTTGAAATAATTGTTATTTGTTTGTTTTGTTTTTAAGCTTTGACAGATCATACGTTTGTGTTTTATTGTGTTTGAATTATTATATATATATATTTCTTTGCAGTTGATTTGTTATTAAAATATATCTTTAATTTTAACTGCATATTATTTTCGTTTAAATAAAATTACCGTAAATTATTTATTTGTCGTACAATTGTATGTAATACATTTCTACATATTTTGTGTTTTTACATGAAAATATCATCACAAAATTACGTTTTATTTCATAGTCTGTTAATAATTTAGTGAAAAAGCGATGTTTTTGTTTGCTTTTCAATTTACGACATACCGGCAAATTGCACCCGTTTTGCTGGTGACGTTCCCTGTACTGCAGTACGTTTCTCCAGCTGAAATGGAGTCGTTTCTGTCAAAATCCCTTAAAATTGCAGCCGTTGTTTCGGCATATTGGTAAGATGAAAATCTGTGTATGAATTACGTTTAATACAATTGAAATAGGGTACGTCCGGGGAAGTACGGACGGACGTATAAATACGGACACTGCCGGGCGTAAATGTTTCTTAACTTATAGATGCATACAAGTTGTCGTAGCAGATTTGGACGATTTGCAGCATTTCCCTCTGTTCCTGCGATTCCAAGTAACAATGACGTCATCATAAAAATGACGTTTTACCACATGCACAAAGATGCACCCTTGTTCTTTCTTTGCATTTCTTGCGAACATACCACATTCTTAAGTTTGAACCATCGTGGATCAACATTCAATCGAAGGTATAATACTGAATGAAATATTGTTTGAAATACGCGAAACTATTTGTGAATATTTATTCTATTCGAAATTTATAAATATGTGAGAGTGTAATAAGAAAACAATGTTTAAAGACCCAAATAAAATCGTCCGAGTTTTCCCGATCACAATATTGCACAGTAGTTAAAAAACGGACACACGATTTGTGACTCAGTTTTTCGCCAGCTGATTAAAATAAAAAGAAAAGCATGCATAATTGTTCTAAGTAAATGATAGTTATATTCTAATTGATTAAACGATTATTTAAGTAAAAATAAGCTTATTAAATCCTTAGTTATATTCTAATTGATTAAACGATTATTTAAGTAAAAATAAGCTTATTAAATCCTTTTAAAATATATAAAGGGCAGTCCAAAATCATTTCAATAAAAATATTCAAAGAGATCCATTAAGATTATGCATATATTGTCCGTTTAAGTGAATTGAATTCATTCAAGTTCACATCTTTTATTTAAGTTAGGGTTTCCAAAAGAAGCTTTATGAACGTGCATGTAAAACATCTGTGTACCATTAAGAATATTTCTATTGTTAGACCCATGGTAATGTAAGTAAAATGATGATGGGGATTGCGGTTATTTGATATTATCCCTCTTACCGAGTGTTCTTTGATGTTTTAGGAAATGAAGAAAATCATAATTTACTCCTTATATGCTGTCGGAATGCATCACCATGGAAACCGCTCTCTGAATGTTGGAGCTGTAAACAGGAGTACAACAACCCTGCAGATCCAAACGCTATTGCAATATATGACAATAAAAATTACACTCGTTGTCGAGCTTATTTAAAGCGCTCAGAAGCTGTCATGATTTCTGAGCTGTGTCGAGAACACCTGATTGAAGGGCTGATCTTGATTAAGCCAACGTTCGAGCCAGTTTTCCGACGAGGTGGTCCTGCGCAACGTTGTAATCTTGGGTTTTACTGCAAGGACGGAAACATACTACGCGTAGAGGCAATCCTCGGGAAATATGGACATATTTATAAATGTCTCTAGTTAAAAGACACAAAACAAAAAAAAATAAACAAGACTGTTTGTAAAAATGGTAAAATTGGGTTGCAATTTAAATATGACTATGACATACTTGGCGAATTTTTATTAACTGTGTCAGTTTGTTCACTAGACCAGTCATTATTGTTTATTACAGAATTATAAAGAGTTATAATTCAAGTTCTTATTGTACATCGTTTAGCAAATAAATGTTAATTAAAAATAAGCGCGCGTTCTTGTCGCAGTCCCCATCATATGTCTCTTATTTTTAATCTATTTATGTCAGCTTTATTGCATCTAAAATTTGGTTTCTTGGGAAAAACCAGTACTTAGTATAGTTTGAAATATTGAGATTGATCCACAAGCTGGGATCAAACCCGGGACTTCCCGGTCATTAGGCTGATACCATATCCCCTATACTACTGATGTCGTCTCTTATAGATATGCCCAAACGGTATTTGCATACAAAGAGAGGCCAAACAATGGGATACACTCAGGAGTCGCTTGAAAAAGCTGTCAAAGCGGTCGAAAATGGCCTATCCGTGAGACAAGCATCTAGTCAGTTTAAAGTACCAAGGTCCACAATTGGCGACCGCGTATCTGGAAATACTGCACTAATAACAACTCATGGTCGGCCTCCCGCTCTACCGGTTAATGTTGAAACCAAAATTGTCAACAGTATAAAGAAGGCGGCTAAATTAGGTGTTGGGCTTAGCCGGCGGCAGATCCTTCAACGTACACATGTGCTCTGCACTAGAACAAAACTGAACTCCAGTTACCCAAATTTTCATGCAGGAAAGGACTGGTTCGAGGGTCTTAAGCGAAGGTATCCGGAATTAGTCCTCCGTAAACCAGAGAAACTAACATCTGTGCGTGCGCGCATGTTGAACCCAGAAGTTCTCAATAAATACTTCGACCAGCTTGGTGTTGTGATCTCTGAAAGTAATTTGGCTGTGCATCCAGAACGAATCTGGAACTGTGATGAAACCGGTTTCAACATGGAACATACACCTGTGAAGGTTTACGCTGACAAAGGGGAAAGATCTGTTGTCAGCAAAGTGAGTGCCAAGTCGTCGAACTTGACAGTGATGGCCTGCGTCAATGCTGCTGGGACTCGCATGCCACCTATGTTTATAACAAAAGGTAAAACGCCACGGTCCTTGCTGACATATCGAACAGAGGATGCACCAGAAGGTTCGATCTGGACGTACCAGAAGAACGGGTGGATTTCAGATGACATAGGTGAAGAATGGTTTGATAAGGTTTTTCTCAAACATTGCGGACCGGATAGGCCACAACTTCTTCTACTTGATGGTCATGGCTCCCATGAAACTCTTTCTATTATAGAAAGAGCAATTGAAGAAAACATCACTCTTCTGACATTCCCTCCGCATTGCACGCATTATCTTCAACCCCTTGACCGCACTGTCTTTGGTCCGCTGAAACGTGCATTCAACGATGCATGTTCAACTTTTTTAACAGAAAATCCATTACACCAGGTCACGAAGTACACCTTTCCCAGTCTAATTGCACACGCGTGGGAAAACGCTGTAAACTATGTGAATATACAGAATGGGTTTCGGGCCTGCGGCATCGTACCTCTCAACAGAAAGGCAATACCGATTAAAGCATTCAACCCTAGTAAACTTACAAATTTGCCTGCTAGTCCGCATACTTGTTCGAATCCTTACCCAGTGTCGCCACTAAGTGACGAAGCACTACCTACATCATCTGACCATCCTGGGACCATGGCAATTAATTTGCCTTTCTCTACTTTGAATGATGTTGACGCTACAGGATTGACCCTCAACGCAAGCTTCGAGTCGGAGTTGAGCTTTGAGGTCGGTACACCCATTCTAGATTTGGGCGATCCACAGCAACTACTAGACCTGTTGTCGGGTGGCGGATATTCACCGGAGGAGGCGGAAAATATCGATGCTGGCGAAACAGACGATCTGACAGTGTGCAGCATCATCGATTCCCTGTTCCTTCCACCTTCAACCACTGAAAGGTCAGTCAGCCAGTCTAAACGAGAGAATTGTAACAGCCACAAGCTTTTGACCAGTGCAGAAGTGGTGCAGCAAAAGAAAATCAAGCTAGAAAAGAAACTTTGCAAAAGTAAAAGGTCTTATCCCAAGAAACAGAAGGAGCTGAAGAAAAACCAAAACTAATAGCTAATAACAAACGTTAGCCTAACTAGGACATTAATTAAATTGTTTTATAGTGTTTTAATGTGTACCATCGTCTTTGTTCGGTACTGACAGTGTGTTTATATTTCAAATATAAAACTAATAGGGCCTAGCAAATAATGAACTGTCCGTATTTTCCCTATCAAAAATGCAATGTCCGTATTTCCACCCTATTGTGTCCGTATTTTTCCTGTGCCGTCCGAATTATACCGTTTTACACTGTGGTTAAATAAAGCACTGTTCCTCATTGTAGAGGTTCAAATTCTATCAATTATGACGGTAATATCCGAGGAAAAGTCTTCACAAATGCATTATTTCATTACTGGTTCCCGGCATTTTCGTTTTTTACTGAGCATTACCTGTCATCCTAACGGGTTGCAAAAATCGTCCGTATTTCCCCGGACGTACCCATTTAAACTCACGCAAAATCCAGTGTTCTTATTCTGACATTTCTGTTTATTTTAATTTTGATTGACACATCTTTAAATGACCAATTATAATTATAATGGTACTCTGTTAACTGGTCTGAAAAATGCCAACACTACTTGTCAATTTCAAAACCTTTTCAATTTCTACAGATTGTAAAGATTTTTGTCATCTATTCATGCATTTTTTGTTGTACTTCTCTTCTGTCTTTAGTCGTCTTTATACAGAAACTGATATGCAGTGAGTGGTGTAAAAGGTGCCATTAAGGAATAACTATTTTTCAGTCAGAAATCTATTCCATTTCTTGTGCTGTATGTTGTTGTTTTTTTGCATTTCAGGTTTATTTCTATTTCTATGGTATTCCTGAATAAGTACCTCTTGAGCAGCCAAGATCTCAAGGTATAGTAGTTATCATAAGTGGAGTGTTGTAGGAAAACCAGGCTAATCCAGGACGGCACTTAACGCCTACAGTGGATTTATGTTTAGAAGAGACTTCCTTGAAACAGAAAATACCATAAATGCGGGAAGTGTCATCCTGGATTTGCCTGTGCTGACTGCACAGGCTGATCCAGGATGACACTTGACGCACATGCATTAAGCCTGGTTTTTCCACGGCACGCCTCAAATATATATATTTATTAGAACTACCACTGAGAAAAAAAGATGTTTGTTTCAGGTAACATGCCCCAAAAAATTAGGTAGGTAGGTCGGGATTTTTTTTGGGGGGGGGGTAAATGGTCAACTTGAAGATTCTAAAACTGAATAAATATTCAAAACATATCAGTAATAATCTTAAATATTGTTTATAAGTGGATACTATCAAAACAAAACACTTATTTATCCAAAACACATTTAATTATTGAAAAGGTAAAGAAAACAAAAATCAATCTGACAAACCCAATAAAATGTTGTAGGGTCGTGGCATTTTTTTAGGGTAGGTCGTAGTGCAGTTGAGCAAATTGATATGAGGCCCGTCGTGAAAAAACCGGTCTTAATGCATGTGCGTAAAGTGTCGTCCCGGATTAGCCTGTGCAGTCCGCAATTGCTAATCCAGGACGTCAGTTTCCGCTTTTATGACATTTTATGTTTCAAGGAAGTCTCTTCTAAACGTAAATCCACTGTAGGCGAAAAGTGACGTCCTGGATTAGCCTGTGCGGATTGCACAGGCTAATCCGGGACGACACTTTATGCAGATGCATTAAGACCGGTTTTTTCACGACGGGCCTCATATCAATTTGCTCTTTTGGGGAAAGGCAGCATGAGCCCTGTCTTTCACATTTTTTGTAACCCTTTAAAAAAATTAACAGATTTTGGCCTTTTTTCTGTAATTGAGCTATTGACTTCAAAATATTTTTACAGACTGAACGAAATAAAATAAAACTCAGTTAATTGATAATGTATTTATTTATCTTTCATGTTTACAATTAAAACATTAAATCATGTGGTATTTGCTTTCAGTTGGATGCCCCGCTGTTTGTAACCTGGTATCAGTGCGTTGTAACCGTTCTCTTGTGCTTCTTGCTCAGCTTTCTTTCCAAAGTCTTCCCGGGATATGTAACCTTCCCAAGTATGGGAGTCGATCCAAAACTATGCAGAGGAGTGAGTATTTTGTTATACTTCTGGCCCCGTGTTCACAAAACAAGTTAAGCCTGATTTTCAGGTTTATGATCAGCTTTTTTTTTTTTTTTTTTTTTTTTTTTTTTTTTGAGCCAGATATTTTAGGATCTGGCTCAAAAATGGCGTTCACTAAAATCAGGATCAGTTTTAATTTTTGGTCAAATATATATTATAAAAACCATTTTAAACTCTTAGCAACGTACATTTGCTGTCTGATATGAAGAATTTAATAAAAGAAATACATATAATTATGTGATTTTATCAAGAAGGAAATTTATTCCGAAACTAAACTATGTTTGATATTCTGCTCAGTTGAGCTACAAAATCAAGATCAGCTAAGACTGATCCTGATCCTGTAATTGATCCTTTGTGAACACGGGGCCTGATGTTGTACTGAAGTCTTTTTTTAGGGTGAATTCTGTGTAGGCATGAGTGTCATGTTATTCTTCTGAAAATAATTCAAAATAATGTAATTCAAGATAAAATCTAGCTGGGCCGTTGTCTGACTTAATATAAATAAAAATATTATACAATGAAATAGGCAACTTTGTGATAACATTCCAAACACTAGTTAACATAAGAAAACAAGTGAAAGCATTTACTTGCAACATTTTATTTTTGCTTAACATAGTTAACATAAGAAAAAAAAAGTGAAAGCATGTACTTGTAAAATTTTATTTTTGCTTGACAAGTTAAATTTGAACATGATATATAACTGTTATCCTGAACCATTTATCCAGAAATATCTGAAATTGTAAGAAAATAGTGCCAATAGTCATAGCTTTTATAGCCTTGGCTACTGTCAAATTTGAATTCAACATGCCTTATTTCTTCAGACCCTGCCCCTGTCTGTGGTATTCGTGTGTATGATCACGTTCAACAACCTGTGCTTGAAGAATGTGGGCGTCGCCTTCTACAACGTGGGCAGGTCTCTCACCACGGTGTTTAATGTGGTGAGTTAAAGTGCAGCAGTTTTTTGACATTGGAAACTTGGGCCCATATTCAAAAAGCTTCTTAGGGAGAACTTAAGTAAATTTCTTAAATCCATAAAATTCTTTAAGTCTATAGCTATTCAGGTTTACGTATTTTTTACCTTAAAATGTTTTAAACTAGCAAGTATTGCTTAGATGTTTAGTATTTTACCCTTTTGTAAGCAGAAATCATTGGATTTCACTTTGAAAATTTGATCTGAAAATTTCACTTAAGTCTAACTGAAGTTCAGATTTCCCTTAGGAGCTTTGTGAACACCAGCCCTATGCTATGTTATGGTGGTTCTTCCATCATGCAGGCATAAACTTTTTCTTTAAACGACATATCTGATGAAATATTAAGGCCTACTTTGATGAAACTTCACTGAAATGTTCCTTGGGTGGTCCTCTGCCAAAGTTGCTCAAATGGCACAAGGATGCCGCCAACGCTTTTATTCTATAAATGATGCATGTCGTGGGAAAACTGGGCTTAATGCATGTGCGTAAAGTGTCATCCCGGATTAGCCTGTGCAGTCCGCACAGGCTAATCCAGGACTGCACTTTCCGTTTTAATGGTATTTTCTGTTTCAAGGAAGTCTCTTCTAAACATACATTTACTGTAAGCAGAAAGTGTTGTCCCAGATTAGCCTGTACGGACTGCACAGGCTAATCCGGGACGACACTTTACGCACATGCATTAAGCCTGGTTTTCCCACGACACGCCTGAAATAATTTACAGAAATGTTCCTTGAGTGGTCCTCTGCCAAGTTGCTCAAATGGTTATGGTCTGCTGAGAAACATTTCTGCCAGTGGGTAGGGCAATTTTTCTTATATGGCTTATGAGGGTCCTTTTCCTTCTGTCACTCCTTACTGAATAAGCCAGTGGAGCGATACAAGCTTTCTGTGTCTCTTGTTTCAGTGGATGCATAGAAGGATAGTTTCCTCTCCTAAAGTGTTTCAAATTCCTTAACTTTAATGATATTTATAGAAAGAAAACCTGCATGCTACGTTAATGTGAAGATTTGGCTTCAAAAAAACAAACATTTTCAGCAAATTTCTCAGCTTGGTTGATTTTACATTTCTTCACTCTGTGATTTAACAAAGGTCTTTTGTATCTATTTTCCAGCTCTTTTGTATCTATTTTGCAGCTGTTCTCGTACTTCATGTTGAAGCAGTCTACCTCGGTGCCAGCACTTGCCTGCTGTGGGGTGATTATTGCAGGTTTCTTTCTTGGTGTGGACCAAGAGGGGGCGTCCGGTATGTTGGCATAATGATTTTATTCTGCTGCTGATTTAGAACTTCTAATTACAGGGATTTGTTACCTTTGCAGGGTTCGACTTTAAGGGACGTAGGAACGACATTGTCTAGTAAATTCTCAGTCCAGTCTATTTGTCTAGTAAATTCTCAGTCCCAGTCTATTTGTCTAGTAAATTCTCAGTCCAGTCATTTGTCTAGTAAATTCTCAGTCCAGTCTATTCGTCTAGTAAAATCTCAGTCCAGTCTATTTGTCTAGTAAATTCTCAGTCCAGTCTGTTTGTCTAGTAACTTCTCAGTCCAGTCATTTGTCTAATAAATTCGCAGTCCCAGTCTATTTGTCTAGTGAATTCTCAGTCCAGTCTATTTGTCTAGTAAATTCTCAGTCCAGTCTATTGGTCTAGTAAATTCTCAGTCCAGTCTATTTGTCTAGTAAATTCGCAGTCCCAGTCTATTTGTCTAGTAAATTCTCAGTCCAGTCTGTTTGTCTAGTAAATTCTCAGTCCAGTCTATTTGTCTAGTAAATTCTCAGTCCAGTATATTTGTCTAGTAAATTCTAAGTCCAGTCTATTTGTCTAGTAAATTCTCAGTCCCAGTCTATTTGTCTAGTAAATTCTCAGTCCAGTCTATTTGTCTAGTAAATTCTCAGTCCAGTCTATTTGTCTAGTAAATTCTCAGTCCAGTTTATTAAACCCGATGGTGTCTAGTCCGATTGGTCGTATTGTGAATTAATCAGGCAGTAAACATAATTTGTACATTTGTACACGAAAGTTATCTTGATTTCATGCTAAAAATGAAAGTACATAGTTGTTGATAATTTAACAGCATTTCTCTTACTATTATTAGACCAGAAATCTTGCGAGATCGGATACTCATTTTTGGTGTGCTGCTTGATTATGCAAGTTATAAGCCGGCCTTTAAATGTCGTAATGTGTGTCAGGACGGACAAGACCGCAACGGTCCAAAATGCAAATTGATACATCTAAACGAGTTGCTGTATGAATTGATTATATTAGACAATATATTGTAATACCAGTGTCTAAACATTTTATGAAATCAATAAGCTGAACATGTAATCATACTTTGTAATAAATAGTTCAAAAACAGTTTTTAAAAAGTGACATTGGGCATCCTGGAATACCGCAATCCTGACCCGACACTGTTGTAATGAATGACAATGAATACTGGTTTACAATATTGTTTACCCATTGTAATATGAATTATCTTGCTATTTTAAGTATTAAAGCATTTGTTAAACCCCAATTAGAACACATTGCTTGTATTTTCTTGTACTTTAAATACGTGATCCAGTAGACATAAGGTCCAGTCTAGTAAGGTTTAGCAGTTGTTGGTCAGATGGTCTAGTAACAAATAAACTGAATGTCGAACGCTGGCATGTACCACTATTGTGTGTGTTTGTATTTCCAGGTGATCTGTCCATGAAGGGTGTACTGTGGGGGGTGTGTGCCAGTGCCTGTGTGGCCCTCAACGCTATCTACACAAAGAAAATACTGCCAATAGTCGACAACAACATCTGGCAGTTAATACTCTACAACAACGTCAATGCCACATTCCTGTTCATGCCATTAATGCTAATATTTAGAGAGGGAACCGAAGTCTATAACTTCCCATTGTTATACGACTTAAAGTTCTGGTTTTTCATGAGCATGAGTGGCGTGTTCGGTTTTGCCATTGGGACCATTACGGGACTCCAGATTCAGTTTACGTCTCCTTTGACTCACAATATATCCGGCACGGCCAAAGCAGCTGTGCAGACAGTAATCGCGTGTTTGTACTTCAACAACGTCAAATCCTTGTTGTGGTGGCTCGGGAACTTGACGGTACTCGGGGGGTCGGCAGCATACACAGAGGTCAAACGTCGTGAAATGCAGAAGGCACACACGCGTCAGTCTGACTTGGCAAGTAAATTGGAATCGGGGGATAAAGAACCAATGTTAACTGGGCACAACAAACCTATACCTGAGCCATTTTGAGATGATTTGTTGCATTGTTAATGTAATGTTTGATGTAATTTTGTCGGGAGGGATATTTGTTATTAACTTGTTGTGGGATTTGTTAATGTATTAATGTGATGTATCTTTTAATGCCTTATCAATGGGGGAACAAAATTAGATCTAGCGGTAACTGTTTGTATGTTGTGGGTTTAATTGACTTATAAAGTAATATCACTGTATCACTATAAAGCATTTATAGTAAAGATATGTTACCTAATACTATAGAGATCATAATTCATTGACCGTCCTATATAATGGTATGAATATCCCATGTACTGGGAAAGCATCTTGTCGTGACACATATCAGATGAAATAATGTTGTGTTTTGGTTTTAGTGAATGAATTTTGCAATGGATTTTTGCTGACGTGTTGCTTAAAATAATATTTGCTGTTTGCATTCATATTTTCCCACGATG
The DNA here is from genome assembly GCA_027627225.1 of Congeria kusceri. Classification (NCBI taxonomy): domain Eukaryota; kingdom Metazoa; phylum Mollusca; class Bivalvia; order Myida; family Dreissenidae; genus Congeria; species Congeria kusceri. The sequence continues at coordinate 5,735,684 of CM051025.1, forward strand.
TTTCCCAAATTTCGCTATGTTTGCATCAGCAAGTCAGATAAAATATGAACATGAAATTGCTTATTGTGATATGGCAGTGTTTTTTGCGCATGTTTTTTAATACATTTTTAGACTCGATGTATGAGTCTTTTAACTGAGCAGTTTCCTGTGATTCTAAAAGCTTCCATATATAACCTGTAGCACACGAACTCTTTACTGTCCACACTATGCATGTTTGTTGATATGTAAACTCGTTTTGCATATTCCTTCTAATAGACCTTGCCAGGTTTTTGCCACTAATATTTGAACTGCACCCTAGCTGTTAGCGAAATAATTTGTGGCGCGTCGTGAAAAAACCGGTCTTAATGCATGTGCGTAAAGTGTCGTCCCGGATTAGCCTGTGCAGTCCACACAGGCTAATCCAGGACGGCACTGTCCGCCGACAGAGGATTTATGTTTAGAAGAGACTTCCTTGAAACAGAAAATACCATAAAAGCGGAAAGTGCCGTCCCGGATTAGCCTGTGCGGACTGCACAGGCTAATCTGGGACGACACTTTATGCACATACATTAAGACCGGTTTTCCCACGAAGCCCCTCATTTCAATTCATCAATAATCACCAACACTTCCGAAGCTTGACCACATGCTCTTTCCTGAAAAATAAAAACATGATAATTAAGTACATGTACATATATTGAATAAAACTCTATATTAATTGGCATATGATGGACATTTGTTGAAATGTCATTTGTGTTTATGGGTTCCTATAAAAGATGCACATTTGTACTAGTGGCTATATTCAGTTGCTAACTAACATCTGAACAGTTACCAGTGGAGCATGCAACGATATCCAGTAGGCGGGGCTTATCGTATACTGATAGCGTTTAACGGTATGATTGGCATACATTGTATCGTAAATACGCAATACTTGTAACTCAAACCTGTGGGCAAGTCTTGTGAGCTGGGTTATTATTAACCTTGGTGTCAATTGTTTGGTTGGTATAGATCTGTAGATATAGGTGGATTTAAGCATTTTGTTTGGGTATGATTAACCAGCATTGAATGCTTTCATGAATATCACGTGTGTAATGGACTTGAATGCGTTTTGAAATGTTTAAAATACTAGTAGATGGTACATACCGGTATATGGTGCTGAGTAACATAAATGCTGCTGATTATGATACAACATAATATGTTCTAAACACTTTGATATACAGTCACTGCGATATAGATTCTTTAGCAAAATAGATTAGGCCATACAAATTTGATTCTATGTTTAGCATGATTTTTCGAATGGGTCAATGAGAAAAAAAAACATTTTTATTTCACAACTCATTTATGGCAGTGGTACAAGCTAAAGCAAATGTTACCTTCAAAACTATTATATATCATCTTTATATTGGGAACCTGCTTTTACACAGTATTTTAACTGCATAAATTGACTAGTTGTACACGGTTTTTACAAATATTGGTAAAAACACCTAAAAGTCTTTTTTTTCAAATTTTTATATCCTTTCCAACTCAATTTTTCACATTGTAAAATTTTTTTTTTTTCATTCAGGCATCCAAAAACCTACTAGCCCAAGGACGCTAAACATAAAATCAAATTGGTATGGCCTTACTGTGTGCCTCTGTAAATTATAAATTGACAGCCATGTGGTGTTGCGTGTTTGTAGACAACTTCTTATCTCTGTTGTTTCTTACGCAGGTTAAGCAGAAACCGTGACGGAAATGTCTTCAAACTTGCCACCGAAGTCCGCAAATGTAGTCGCCATTAGTCTGTGATAATCTGCCAGTTCTGTTTCAAGTGCATCCATGTAGTTCTCTGTTCTTTGGTGAGGGCGTTAAGCCGGAATCTTAGCAGTTCATCAAAGAATTGCCGTACCTTTTGCTTTGCATTAGAAGGGTGTATTAACAGACAAAAATGATGCTTTTAAGGAATCAAAATTTGTAATTCATAATTTGTACAATTTTTTCAAGTTATTTATTTAAAAGTGTATAGCATTTATACAAAATTACCCTTTCAATATTTTTTGCTGTGCATTAGAAGGGTGCACTAAGATACAAAAAAGCGATGCTTTTGAAGGATCAAAATTGTCATTTGTACAACTTTTTTTGAAGTTATTTATTAGAAATTGTGTAACATTTCTACATAATTACTCTTTTATAAAAAAAAAATGTCCACAAATACATTCTTTACTGGTCAATATGGTTTCCAGTCCATAATGAATTAAAATTTCACAGAATGACTACTCTTGGTTTAATTAATTAATTAAATTATACGATTTTTTTTTTCAAGTCACGTTAATGCACTTAATTTGGACTTTTTGGATATTATATATTATATCGTCTGCTTCATTTTTTATTTCATAACGAGCTTGACACTTTAAAGGCCATAAATGCGAGTTAAATAATGTTATAGTGGTCAGGTATCATTTCCTGATGGCCAAACTGGCATCCCTCGTGTATTTTAACTACTAATCCTTCGTTATCTGCCTTGATTAATATAATATATCTAAATGTATAGTGTTTCTTTTAGGGCCAATTTGGGGCCGAAATTCGGCGTCATTCTCCTGCTTAAAAAGTATGTATTTTTCCCGTATAATTACCTTATAATTCCCCTCAGAATGTAAGCTTTATTTTGAAAACATTTGGACAAAATTTGGCTTAGAAGAGTTTTCGTTAACAATGCCAGCAATATTTCATGCAGGCAAGTTAATCTTGTTAAAGTTTTATAACAAAGGAGAATATAAACATTTAATAATGCTTTTCTAAAAAAAATTCCCTTTTGCCGTAAAATTTCCCGTCTGAAGGGCCCCGCCACCTTTCCCCCTAGGGTGAAGAAAAACACTGGCATAAGCACACACTGCTTCTAGTATTTTGAAGTTCATATTAATCTTTCACATCTGTTTTAAGATCAAAAGTTCGTTTGAGCTGGGATCATGTTATTTAAGCTCTTGCTCATGATCATTAGAGATATACGTAAAAACACAGATGTTATTATTTCAGTTGTTGAGTTTATGTATGTTTTTGTTACTGGTATATATGGCAACAGAGGCCAGATAAAAACGTACATGAGATTAAAGTGTGTGTGTACGATCATTTATACATTATTTTCAAAATAAGCACATGAAAGTGACATAACTTGAAAGCAGACATATAAACAGTAACACAACGAAGGAAACACTTAAATATCAAATATATCAACAAATACGAGTGTCGAATTTTGCATCGTTTATTAGTGTTGTGTAACCTAAAGCAACTGTTACAGTGTATAGTCAATGTATATTCATGTATTGGAGTTTCGGGCTGTACATCCGGTAACTATTTTCTGATTTAAAAGTAGGCAGTTATAGGTTTTTCAGCAGTGGTTCTTATTAACTTTTCTTCCATGTTAAATCTATTTTATAGGGTAATTAACTTTATCGGGTTCTTTAAATTAATGTCAATATATTTTTGGCAAGATCATACATACACTCTTTAAACAAAGTGATGTTTTATAACCCTGGTAGATTGGGAAGTGCTTTTGGTGCATAGCATACCTGTAAACTGCTTTGTCATAAATATATCCGTAAATGTAGAAGTACACCACATGTAAACAGCACATTAGTAACTTTTCGCGTGCTTTCGCTTTAAAAATTGTTTGAAATTGTTGGGTTACATACTATCAGAGATGCAACATTTTTTCTGTTGTTTTAATGTTACAGGACCATATAACATTTGAAGGGACCTGTTCACAGATGGGCAAATTGACAATTTTCAAAAAATTTGTCATTGATTCCAAAAAGAAATTATACATAGTATACAAACAAGCGAAATAATACTCATGACTAAGAAATATAGTTTCGTTTATGGATAATCATCAATCGAAATGGATACAATTATAAAGCGTTTGTAACGGTTTTCATCGCTATTTTAGAAAACACCTGTATCACTTACATAGCGTTAAAAATACACAACCAAATGTATACCGTAAGTCCGAATGGCTGAGTGGTTAGCGCTTGAGATTTTTTATCTCAAAGGTCCTGGGTTTGAGTCCCGGCGAAGGCAGATTTTTAAATTGAACTGTTTTCCTTTATATAGTATTTGTTTTAGATTATTCTAGATGATGTAGTTTTTGCTATTAAGATATTTAATGACATTCTTCATGAATACCAAAAATTTGTGAACAAGTCCCTTTAAAACAAGATATCTTCGTATTTATTTCAAATATTTAGTTTAATTATTGGCAATAATTCTCTATAAGTGAACTTTGTTTTTGCAAATGTTATTCTCTACCTACTGTCGATAAACCCCTTTAATGTTACTTGTTATGGTTTTTAAAACTTGCTGGTAGATATAACCACTGTTGTCCTGTTATCAAATTGCGTTGTGTTTTGTAGATTTCAATTTTGTTTGGAATTAAATCAAGTGTTGGAACATGTTTATTGACTGTTCATTGTAGGATATGTAGGCATATATAATTTTTGATTTTGTATTGTTTATTTACTGTGAAAGTAATGGTAGAAAGTGATTTATAGTATATTGCTTTAACATTGTTACATGTATTTGTAAAAACTTATGTTTTATAACATAGTTTGTAAGATTTTATTAGCCTCTTTGTAAATTCAAAATACAACCAGAAACGTGTATACTTCAATGTACATGTACAGGAATTGGAACATTTTTTGTTTGGAATCAGTTTTTCTGTTCTTAACATGTTGGCATTCATACACGGTTGCAGAAATACTGACTGTTTCACTTGTAAAAACTCTCTTTAGCTGCTTGTAGAAACAAATGTACAAGTGCAACTTGTGTGGCAAAATCTCTGGTATTCCCCAGCTTGTTCCACAGCATGTGTGGACGAGTGAACTTTTGTAGGAATTTACTGTATAATTACTATACAGACAAACAACGAAAAGTAATGCTAATATAATATGCAATGTAATAAAGTTATGCTTTACTTGAAAGCGAGCTAGCTAAGTGAGAACATATTTTTAAGTTGTCACGTTACCAGTAATTAACTTCTGACAATCATGTAATGTGTTCTGATATATCATCATCAATCTCAAGTAGGTATGTTAGTTTCATTTCTTAGTCAGTTGATATTGCAGTCTGCACAGGCTAATCCGGGATGGCACTTTCCGCCTACAGTGAAATCATGTTTGGAAGAGACTTCCTTGAAACAGAAAATACCATGAAAGCGGAAAGTGCCGTCCTGGATTAGCCTGTGCGGACTGCACAGGCTAATCGGGGACAACACTTTACGCACATGCATTAAGACCAGTTTTCTCATGACGCCCCTCATATAATCTAACTATACTTCTTTTCTATTATTTATTTATATTGAACATGTTGTTTTAGAAACTTATTTTAATAATGGAAACTTGTCTTATTAGTTAGTTAATTTCTTGGATTGGTAATCTAACGATACTTTTTTCTCTCGTTTTTTTTAAGAATCTCACATATTTTGCACTTCGAATTAAACAAACGCACATTTTTGTTTGCATTTTTCATTGTCTATTTTTGTGCAATGTTTATTCGTCAATATGATACATTGGTTAAACACGAGCTAGTTGATCTCTGTTAGTAAATCATGATGACATTCCCATGCGTAGGAGAAACATTATGATGCATCCTCTGTAAATTCATCTTCTATTTATGCATATCTTGTAAAATATTATCTTGTATGAGGCGTAAAGTGTCATCCCGGATTAGCCTCTGCAGTCCGCACAGGCTAATCCGGGACCACACTTACGCAAATGCATTAAGCCCGGGTTTCTCAAGACACGTCTCGTATTATTTTATTATATGAAATCCATGTATTTGAAATCTTGTAGGTGGCCGGGCAACACAGCGCATATGATCTATCAGTTATCATGCATTTTAACATGAAACATATTCCAAGTATCTGATGTTATCAAATAATGTGTAACTATAACTATGTTCTTTCAAAGCTTACATTTTATAATACAATACATGGATGTTTTATTGCTATGTTAGGTGATATATTGTTTTTTAATAGAATTTTATTAAAATGCCTTCAATTTTGCACTATTATTGTATCCTCGTATTAGACGTGTATATTTGTATGGACAAACATTAAGTAGGCCTGATTATGTTGTTGTAAAGTATTTGCAGCAACATTCTCAACAAATGTGAACATGTTAAGCTACTTTTATTGCCATTTTGGCATTTGCAGAAATCCATCGGCTACATGTATGTTTTTCTGAGATTTCTGTGAAGTCATCCACATTCAAGCTTTTTATGCTTTATTATATTGTTCATCATTTTATTCTGTATAATTCAATAAAAACACCAAACTATTATATATTCAATGTATTGGTATTCTTGCTATAATTTATAAAAAAAATCTTAAAATATCAGTGTTAAGCAAACGCAACTTTTGAAAACAATTAGCTGTGCATGTCGAATCTGGTTTCTTGTATTACATAAAACGAAAGGTTATACATTTAATCATACCTACCATTAAGCATTATTTTTTGTGTCGAACTTTATGCTATAACACAGGGGCTATATCCGCAAAGCTCCTAAGAAACATCTTAAGATAAAATTTCAAATAAAATTTTCCTTATGAAACTCAGTGATATTTGCAATATGATAAAATAAGAAGCATATGTTGATTCGTTACCAAATTAAAACCATGTAAGAAAATATTGGCTTTAAATGAACCAGCCGCAGACTTAGTGATTAATTTCTTAAAATCATAAAATTCCTTAAGTAGCTTTTTGGATATGGGCTCAAATCTCTATTTTTGCTACACTATTGAGGTTAGTTGTTAGTCATCGTCTGCCATTGGCTTTGAAATCATATTTCATAAAAACCTGTATGACAACCATAGATCACATCGGGTCGAGAACTAGGTCAGTAGGTCAATAGCTAATTTATTTATCGTCGGATTACCTTTTAACTAAAATGGTTGATAGTTTGATAGTTGTGAAGCCTACGACATTTACAGAAATTTTAATATCATAAGTGTATTGGGACATGTCATGGGAAAACCGTGCTTAAGTTAATACAATGTACATGTGCGTAAAGTGTCGTCCCAGATCAGCCTGGGCAGTCCGCACAGGCTAATCCGTGATGACACTTCGCTTTTATGGTATTTTCTTTTTCATTGAAGTATCTTCTAAACATATATCTACCATTGGCGGAAAGTGTCGTCTCAGATTAATCTGTGCGGACTGCACAGGCTAATCCTGGACATCGCTTTAAACACATGCATTAAGCCAGGGTTTCCCACCACGAGCATTTTTGGACCAGCCTGGTCTTCTTGTTTGACTTTCTGTGTTATAATGTGGTTTATATTATATATTTTACGGACACAAATAAATTATCTTTGTAAGGGGAAACGTGTCTTGTTTTGCTTAAGGTAACGGAGTCTGATAATACAAGACGGTTCTGTTAATACATGTATACACAACATGTGTTTCATACGTCTTGATCAATGTTAAGTTTTAATGGTCATGTCTTATATTAGCTACTAAAACCGCTGAGTGAAACAAAGCTTGTCACAAGATGTGACATATGCCCCCGAAGGATATGCTTGTCAGAGGAAGGCAAAACAATGTCAACGAACAATATTATGCCCTGGACAAATATCTTGAGATTTCAGGAACACAGCCGTTAGTTATTGTGACACACTGCCTCATAATGATCTTCATTCCCACCAAGTTATTACATTCCTTACATGTTGGCAAAAATGATGCTTCCTACAAAAAGTTCATTCTAATATTTGACCTTGTAAGTGTAACCTTGGACCCACAGACCTTGACCGAGGAGCATGTAACTGGTATGTGACACATCATCTGGTCATGGGAAAAAATAATCTGAAGTAATATTAAAATCCTTCAAGGCTTATGGAAGTTATAGAGCAGAAAGAAAAGTCCTTGACATGTGACCTTGACCTTTGACTAAGGACCATGGGAGTTGAACACAACACATCGCCTGGTCATGGGAAATAATAATCTGAAGTAATATCAAAATCCTTCCAAACGTTTAGAAGTTATGGTGGAGAAACAGAAATCCTCGACCTTTGACCTTGAATTGTGACCTTGACCTTCGACAGACGAGCATGTGAGTTGTATGCGACACATTGTCTGGTCATAGAGAATAATAATCTGAAGTAATATTTAAATCCCTCCAGACATTTAGAAGTTATGAAGTGGAAACAAAAATTCATGACCTTTGACCTTGAATTGTGACCTTGACCTTTGACCGACAAGCATGGGAGTTGTACGCGACACATTGTCTTGACATGGGAAATAATAATCTGAACTTGACCTTTGACCGACAAGCATGGGAGTTGTACGCGACACATTGTCTTGACATGGGAAATAATAATCTGAACTTATATTAAAATCCATCCTGGCATTAAAAAGTTACAGAGCGGAAACGAAGTCTGGGCGGACGGACACACCCGCCCACCCACAGACGGACGGTGCGACTACCATATGCCCTCCTTCGGGAGGGGGGGGGGGGGCATAAAAACAATAAATAACGGTTGATCTATTTACAATTTATTTACATTACTGTTGTTATAAAACACGCTCAAAGTATGGTAAGGTGTTATTGGTTATTAAGAAGATACGGTACATGATGCTGTTCAAAAGTAGAACAATTCTTGACATTAATGATTTTCAAAAATTTCTGTGTTTTATTTAATAAAATTTCAATTAATTTCAGGACATCACCAGTCCACTTGACATTGAATATTAAAAAAATATATATTAAATTTCATTTATGAATATAGCCTCTTTAGGAACCAAGAGGGCCAAAAGGGATGGGCAAACTAAATAGGTCGGGTTAACCATCCTTATTAGCTCAGAACCTTGGGTTAGGGGTCGAGTTAGGGTTAGCCATCCTTATTAGCTCAGAACCTTGGGTTAGGGGTCGAGTTAGGGTTAGCCATCCTTATTAGCTCAGAACCTTGGGTTAGGGGTCGAGTTAGGGTTAGCCATCCTTATTAGCTCAGAACCTTGGGTTAGAGGTCGAGTTAGGGTTAGCCATCCTTATTAGATCAGAACCTTCCCCTGTGGTATGTTATTGTTTTAACTTTGCCACACACTCATAGGTGAATTTAGACTTACAATGTTTGCCAGCAGACTTGAAAGGCAGGGACATTTTATTTTTGTTCAAGGTCAGTGAATTGTCAGGGAATTTTGAAAAAAAGTCAGTGAAAAATCAAATTCCAAAAAAGTCAGTGAAAAGTCAGGAAAAAATATGCCTGAAGGAAGAAATAATTTGGAAATAATTGGAAAAAGTCAGGGATTTTTTTTTTCCCATGTGCTTACAACCCTGACTAAACCCCAGTCCTGTTTCTGCGTATGGGAAATGCTATTTACAACAGTACTGATAAGTCGATGAAGGCGTTTACATGTTCTAATGTTTTAATTGATAACATTTTTTCTTGACAAAAATCAATTTTAAACAACATTTCAAACATATTTCAAATACACATTGAATTTACTTGTTTCTTTTCACATTTTTATATAAAATAACAAAAAAAGTATTTCTCACGCGAGAGTACCACAACGATAAGGTACTGAAATATTGCAAGATAATGTCTGGTCCACCACTCCGATCACTTTCCCAGCAGTGCCACGAGGCAAACCGTCAGCTGGACCAAGGTCAAGGTCAGACTGTGTGACACCATGGTCGTGTCGGCGCCATTCCGGTTCCGGTCTCCTTGCCCTGACTGTCTCGAGTTCGAGCCTCCGCTGCCACCATTGTCAACATTTTCCTGGGAAAGAAACAGACTTATAAACCGTTGTAGTATGTGCGAAATTTCATGGAGATGTTAAAATTAAGTGGGATGCTATTTTGAGGGCAATAAATTAGCGGTACTTTTGTCCATATTAATCAAGATGTATTTTTATCAGTGCAGATAGATATTTGACTGGTTCAGGGCTTCACTCAAATCTATTTAGGGCAAGGGAAAGTAACCGCTGGGTTAGGTATTATCACGCAACTATTCTGAGCAGTGTAAATAATTGGCAGCTGAATAATTCGAGCTATATTACTCACCGGTTCGTTGGCGTCGGCGTAATGCTTTGGTTAATGTTTGCGTGCAACAAGTCCATATCTCTGTAACTACTACAGATATTCCATTGAAACTTCACACATGTCTTCGGGGTCATCATGAGAGGTTATCGACCTAGGCCCATAACACTGACTTGCAATTCAGCAGAATCATGCCCCTTTTGTACTTAGAAAATCAGGTTTAAGTTTGCGTTCAACAACTCCATATCTCTATATCGACTACAGATATTGAACTGAAACTTCACACATGCCTTCAGGGTCATTATATTAGGTCACTGGCCAAGACCCATAACTGTAACCAGCATTTTAGCAGAATTATGCCCCTTTTTGTATATAGAAATTTCAGGTTAAAGTTTGCGTACTTCATATCTCTATATCTGCTACAGATATTCAATTAAAACTGCACACATGTCTTCAAGGTCATTATATAAGGTCACTAGCCAATCCACCTAATTGTGACCAGCATTTTAGAAGAAGTATGCCCCTTTTTTGTAGTGATATTAATTGGAAGCCATTACAGTACAAAACAGTACCGCTATATAGAATGTAGCGCAGTATCGACAACAACTGAGATGTATATTTCTACATTATGACATTTTTGACTGCACTGGCTAATCCGGCGCGACACTTTACGCACATGCATTCAGCCCGGTTTTCCCACGACACGCCTCAAATAATTGTAACTTGCTCTAGGAGGCACCCGGAGAGCGCAGACCCTTCATCTAGGCAATGTGTCATATCTCCAAATAATAAAGAATCATTTGAATGTCGCGGCGGCGTAGTGGATATGGTGTCCGACTAGCAAGCGGGAGGTTCCGGTTTCGATCCCCACTTTGGGAGCATACTCAAGATCTCCCCCAAAGATACCAAGTACTGGTTTTCCCCAGGAAACAGACCTGAGAGTGTCTCAATAAGCCATAGGCTTTCGATGCAATCGAGCTCAAATAAATAGGTTTAAACTAAAGAATCCTTTAAAACAATGCCTGGGGCCATATTCCAGAAACATCTTAAATTTATCTTAAAATATTTTCACTTAAGTTCCAATTTTGTTAGGTAAGAATATTAAAACTACATAAAAATTAATAATTCCAATTACAGTTAAGTAAATAGTAGTTAAAAATAAGTTGATAATTAGTGAACATTTAGAAGTATTTAAAGTATATATGGAATAAAATGCTTAAGGAAAATGACGATTTTACGGCTAAGGATAAGATTTCACTTAAGATGTTTTTGGAATACGACCCCTGGATTTAGGCCGTGATCTTGATCACCACCAATATCTAATCATCTGACTCATTTCCAACCTTCCCAGGCAATTGCATGCAAACCTATTCAAAACGTTTTGGTACTGCAGTAAATGTCGAAACACCACTGCCCGTCAGACTTATCATCTTTTGCGGAGGTAATTGTAATAATGTCATTAATTAAGAAAGTTTCGTTAACAAAACGTATTATACCTCAGCTCTCTGTCTTCCTTCTTTGTTCATATAAAACGGAACAGTCAATAATTGGAAATATCACTTAGAAATGTCACTTGCTATGACGTCGTGCGGTAGAAAATTGCTTTGGTATATGTCATGTCGGCAGGGTTGACAAAATGCACTATCGCCCTCAAAGAATTCAATATTAGTATAATAACAAAGCGCTCACAGTGAACGTGGCCCCTGCTTCGCAATCTGGTCGCAGCAGAGGATTCAGGAACGATAGCATTGTGGAACCGTAACGGTATTCGATGCCACATTCGGTTAGCTCGGTTACATGACACTTTATTCTCTTTCGAAACTCGCTGAAAAAAAGACATGACCCACAATTAAAACTTCCAATGAAATTGACGATGCAATGGTACATCGTATAAAGCTGTTTCATATTGTTACTATTGCATATAAGGTTGGTGACGAGGTGTAGTGATTGCTGGGTGTGTTGGAGTGGCTTTAAGAGATGTATTTCAAGAGCCAATACATCCTTTCGTACTACGGAATCCGGTTAGTACAGAATCTGGTTAGTGCAATATGGAATATTTTGCCTCCAGGCGAATGGGCGGACTGATGGACAAAGAGGCTGACAAACAGACAAACAAACAGGCAGACTGACAGGCAGACAGTGGGCCGTCATGGACTGGGTGGTCATGATCTGGGCCGTCAAAAACTTGGGCCATCTAGCCCGCATTCGTTCGTTAGAAAAAAGAGTGTTTCCCTGCTTTGCTTCAGTTTTCAAACCGCGAGATTCGATATTCGGGCGATATTTGAACGATACAATATCGTGTCTCGCTTCGTGTGCCGCCTGATTCTCGCGTTTTGCTTCGTGTATCGTGGTTTGAAATCTACCGCGAGACTCGAGATTCGGGCGATATTTAAACGTTATAATATCGTGCCTCGCTTCGCGTCTCGCATGAATATCGTGTTTCGCTTCGCATCTCGTGTCTCGACCTTTGAACGCGAGGCACGAGAATTGCGCTAGACACGAAGCGAGGATTGATATTTTACAGCGAGACACGATAATCCAGCGAAACACGAAGCGAGACACGATATTTTGCCGCGAGATTTTGTGGTATGGGATACTGCGACAATGCGAGATATCGTGATACAATATCGTGCCTCGCTTCGTGTCTCGCGGGAACATCGTGTATCGCTTCTTGTTTCGCGCAAATCTCGTGTCTCGCCCACGCCGTAAGACACACGAAATTCCATATGGCACTAACCGGATTCCGCACCTTTCACATTCCCGTTTTTGAGTACTGAATAAAGTGACGGCTGACGATCTATTGGCTGTAATTGTTGATGGGTGGTGCTAAATTAAGGACACCGTTAACGAAATGGGTTGTACACGAAGTAGGGTAGCTGATGAGTGGAATGGAATTCGGAGGTCTACAGGTGGATGAAGGGTATTAAATGGGCGGAGTCTTACCCACATCGTTCGCCGTACTGGTCCGGCTTAAACGGCTTTTTGGCGATGTCGGACAGGAGGTCAGCCAGACCCCCATTGCACGTGCTGTTCAATGTCTTAGCCAGCGTGCACTTGAACATCGACGCGACCACTGAAAAAAAACTGACATGGAGTATATTTGTCATGGAGAAGATTTTAATTCATATGAATATAATGAGTGGTCTATCTTCAATTTTAGCGCAGTCAAGATTTAACTTGTTTGTATGAGCGAAGAACAATACAATGCTCATTGTTTTTCACCAAATGATTTTACATAGAACTGTAGTTAACTTACGCATTAAGAACTCTTCTAAGCATGAACATATGTATGCATGTATGGAAAATATTCTGATTCACATCATTAGCTCGACTATTCGAAGAATATATAGGTGAGCTTTCCAACTATCCCCGGCGTCGGCGTCCGCGTCTGAATTTGGTAAAAGTTTTATATTCAAAAGTCTTGTAACTTCAAAACTACACAAGTTATTCATTTGAAACTTGAAATATACCTTTGTCATCAACTCTAGTATCAGGGCCAAAATTACCCGTAACTCTGTTATGTATTTTGATAGAGTTATGCCCTTTTTCACAAAGATTTTCTGGTTAAAGTTTATATTCAAAAGTTTTGTAACTGCAGAACTACATCAGTTATTCAAATGAGATTTGGAAAATTTTCCCATTGACATCAACTGCAGTATCAGGGGCAACCTCTCTATAACTCTGTTTTGCATTTTGACAAAGTTATGCCCCTTTTTCAAATAGATTTTATGGTTAAGTGTTTATTTAAAACTCTTAGAACTTCAAAACAAGTTATTAACTACATAAGGCTGAAACTTGGAATAATTTGATGAAATAACTGCCATAACTCAGTTTTGTATTTCAACAAATTTATGCCCCTTCCACTTTCCAAAATATGTACCAACTGAAATACTTCGAATAATCGAGCGCGCTGTCCTCTGACAGCTCTTGTTTACTTATGTAACAACGCGGCTAAACTACAAATAATGTAGTACATGTACCAACCAATCTGTTTTAATCGAGAATCTCAAATCCGAGATAAATTCTTTGAAATACAGATTTTCCGTTATGTGTTTGCCACGTTAATACGCACGTTGCCGTTTGTCACAGTAGATTTTCATCTGCAGCTGGAGACCGTCAACGTTGATGAACGCACGCAGCCGTTTGTTGAACTCATTTCCGGTGTCCGTCAGAAGGCGATCCCTCACACATGACGCGTATTCCTCCACTTTGCTATAATATACAAGCATAGACTTATTAATAATCGAGGTATGACGTGGTAAAATCGGGCTTAATGCATGTGTGCGTAAAGTCGTCCCGAATTAGCCTGTGCGGACTGCGACACTTTCCGCCTACAGTGCACTGATGTTAAGAAGAGACTTCCTTGAAACAGAAAATACCATACAAGCGGAAAGTGTCGTCCCGGAATAACCTGTGCGGACTGCACAGGGTAATCCGGGACGACACTTTACGTACCTGCACTAAGCCCGGATTTCCCACGACACGCCTCATATATTTTTATATGCAATTGAATGAGAATTGCTGGTATAGATCGCCGTTGAGTGACATTGGTTAATATTTCGTTCCGACACAAACTAAGGTTACTATTAAACAGAAACCACTCGCGACCGCGGAGATCGCAGACATTTGTCCTATCTTTCAATACCACCAATACCCCATCATTTGTTTATCGACACGATTCCAACAGTCCCAGAAATTCATTCAAATTCGTTTCAATAACATTGTGCGAAAAGTACCTAAGAACAGACAAACAGAAAAAACACCCCCCCTTGGTGGAGGTAATAATATACTTGTAGACAAAAACATACCCCCTTGGTGGAGGTAATAATATAAATGTAGACAAAACATACCCCCTTGGTGGAGGTAATAATATACTTGTAGACAAAAACATACCCCCTTGGTGGAGGTAATAATATTCTTGTAGACAAAAACATACCCCCTTGGTGGAGGAAATAATATACTTGTAGACAAAAACATACCCCCTTGGTGGAGGTAATAATATACTTGTAGACAAAAACATAGCCCCTTGGTGGAGGGAATAATATACTTGTAGACAAAAACATACCCCCTTGGTGGAGGTAATAATATTCTTGTAGACAAAAACATACCCCCTTGGTGGAGGTAATAATATACTTGTAGACAAAAACATAGCCCCTTGGTGGAGGGAATAATATACTTGTAGACAAAAACATAGCCCCTTGGTGGAGGGAATAATATACTTGTAGACAAAAACATACCCCCTTGGTGGAGGGAATAATATACTTGTAGACAAAAACATACCCCCTTGGTGGAGGTAATAATATACTTGTAGACAAAAACATACTCCCTTGGTGGAGGTAATAATATACTTGTAGACAAAAACATAGCCCCTTGGTGGAGGGAATAATATACTTGTAGACAAAAACATACCCCCTTGGTGGAGGTAATAATATATTTGTAGACAAAACATACCCCCTTTTGGAGGTAATAATATACTTGTAGACAAAACATACCCCCTTGGTGGAGGTAATACTATACTTGTAGACAAAAACATACCCCATTGGTGGAGGTAATAATATACTTGTAGACAAAACATACCCCCTTGGTGGAGGTAATAATATACTTGTAGACAAAAACATACTCCCTTGGTGGAGGTAATAATATACTTGTAGACAAAAACATACCCCCTTGGTGGAGGTAATAATATACTTGTAGACAAAACATACCCCCTTGGTGGAGGTAATAATATTCTTGTAGACAAAAACATACCCCCTTGGTGGAGGAAATAATATACTTGTAGACAAAAACATACCCCATTGGTGGCGGAAATAATATACTTGTAGACACAAACATACCCCCTTGGTGGAGGTAATAATATACTTGTAGACAAAATCGGCTAGACCCAACACTTCCAAATATTATAAACCTATAACTTGTTGTTCGTTTGTTTGTTTCGGTTTTTTAGCCGTTTAAACAGTATTTCAGTCATATCACGGCGGTCAGTTAACCTAGTCACGTTTTTCCTGGGAAAGCTTAGCCGATCTAAGCGGGTTCCCAGTACTAAGTGCACATACTTTATATATGCAAGTAACTGACAACTGCCATAGTTGAATTAGAAGTAGAGGAAGAATAGCTGTAGTAATAATTTCATGACCAATCCCCACACAAGTTATGTGGCTGGGCTGGGAAGTGAACTCACGAACACCGGATTGACAGTCCAGCGCTCTACCAACTAAATATGCCCAAATGATTTAGTGGGGAATAAAACTAACCTGCAGAAGACGCCCATGATTTGCTTGTGCCTGGCATTGACGTCTACGCCATTTGTTGAGTCCGACTCGATCTCGGCCCACGTCAGTTGAGACGGGAACAGGTACGGGAGTGAGGTCATCCCGGTGTCGAACAGGCGCCATGAACACTGGAAGAACGCCAGTGTATTGTCCGGAAGTGGCGAGGACACGGGTAGCTTGGCCGTGGTAAAGACCGGCACAGGGGTGATGGTCGTGCTGCTGAGGTATTACAGAAAATACAAATATGCTTGAGTGCACGAACGTTTTATGAAAGAAATTTGCTTCTTATTTCAACACGGTTTGAATGTACATGTATACCGGCATTATTAAATTACTGATTGAATCTAAACTAGTAATTTATGATTTTGCCCTAGAAGCTTCATTAATACCAGCCCAGGGGCCGTATTCCAGAAGCATATTAAGTTTATCTTGAACATAATTCACAGATAATAATTTCGAAATGTTGTATTACAAACCCTTCATAAAAAGTGTGATTTTTTTATGTTAATATATAGGGACAAATATTAATACTAAAGGTTAGAATATATAAACACTTTGCACAATGCATTGTGCAACCAACGGTAAATAAAATGTTGATTGTAAGGTTAAGGATGAGACTTGACTTAAGATGTTTCTGTGATACCGCCCCAGTTCCTTACATGTCGGTTTCGAACAGGCAGTTCCCGAACATGACCATGACAAACTGCTGGATGATGGCGTTCACCGAGCCCACGCAGTTCCAGGTGGACATCAGCTCCGTGCACGTGGTGTTCGCAGCCGAAAGGCGCGACCTTCAGGAGGAAAAGTCCGGATTTGAAATTAACGGTGTACATACCGACTGTACAAACTTGTTTTTGTACAAATTTGTATAAATTCAAACAAACTATAAAGTTAATTACATTGGTAATTCGATCACCGGTAAAATAGGAGAACTTGTTTTTGTTGCCGAAAAACGCATATTAGGCTGGTTTGATTATCGGTTGAACAGATGGATTTGGTAAATCAGGGGATCAGAAAAATAACATAAAAACCGAGAATAGCCAACCTGCAGGTGTTCCCAGATGACGTCATATCAACGCACTGTGACGTCATAAGCCGCGTCTGGACACAATCCCAATCTGGCAAACGGGCTGAATTGACACAATTTATTACTTATGCTTTTGTTTCTTCATCGTCAATGTCTGCTTGATTGTAAAAAATACGGTTAAATAAAAGTGCTTAGATCTGATAAACAAATCATTATCATCATCATCACCATCATCATCATCATCATCATCATCATCACCACCTCCACCATCATCACCATCATCATCATCATCATCATGACCATAATCATCATCATCAACATCATCACCATTAACATCATCATCATCATCACCACCACCATCACCATCATCATCATCATAATCATCATCATCATCAAACGATTAACATCGCCATCAACGTCAAAATTAGCACTCTTTCTATTTTATACAGTCATAATAATTTACGTACATCAAATTGACGTTACAAATGCCTAAATCATCAAATCAATGGCTAAAGGCGAGTTAATCCATCTATACCTCGGATGAGGAAGGAAGTTCATCTTAAACACATCTAGTATTGTGTAAATCATAAGTGGGATCACCCTGAATACGGAACACTCAGAAATATTGTAATAATCCCGACCTCTTAAAGAATAACGTTGATAGGGTCTCAGATGTAAGAGAGTGCAAATATTTTTATCTTTTTGAGTCGGCGACATTTGAAAACTGTAAAAAATGATGTCATGACTCTGTAATTAATTGCCTTTAAATTAAACTATTTATTTCATGCTATACTATGCAGTAAAATAGTGGAAAATACCAATAAATGATAACATGATCCTCAGTTCATTGTGTGTCGAGTGAAATGATGATATGATGTTCATTGTGGGTCGAGTGAAATGATAAAACATGATCCGCAGTTCACTGTGTGTCGAGTGAAATGATAGCATGATCATTTACCTCTTGGTTATATAAATAAATCAATAAAAAATCGTTTATTATTTACACAAAACGTGAAATAATAATTAAGAACATTTGTTGATTTCAGTGCTGCGCTAGTCGTGAAAATATGTTTTCTATGACCACTCGTGATATAAAACACAATATTACTCTTAAATCAACAATCGCTGATTCTATACTGAAAATAAACCGCTTTCAAATCCGTGATTTATTACATGACTGGTCAAGTTTTGTACATCACAAGCAAACAGAGTCATATTCTGTTCTGTTCTGTTCTGATAGCATTAACACCCCCTGTACGTAGGTAAACCAATTTGCAGATGATAAATCAAGTTTCAGACATAACATGTCGTCCGCAACTGACAGGTAGGCACATATTTTGAATTTTTCGGCGATTATAGTCAGTATAAATAAAAAATAATTTTACACATGTTTACAGTAATGTTCAACGCCATTATGTATTAAGTGTATTGCCAGAAATCTACCTTTTTATAAGAAGAAATATATAAATTGTCTGGAGGAACTACACAATATTAAAAAAATGCGACGTCTTTATTTTATTTTAGGCATCTAAATCGACAAATTAGTGAACTAAACCGTTACAGAAAAATGATATAATCTATCTAGAAGGGCATTCAAACGTTTATTAGTTGATACCGTAGCGATTTCTGGGTTAAAATCATTTATATATTGGAATGGTAGGCTCATTTATGGATAAAGCCGAACTTTTTGAAGAAAATATGTGAATAAAGTCCAAGCTTAAACCGTATAAAGCTCAAACTGCGCGATAAAATGAGTATTTTTTGCAAAGAAAGGTTTGTTTTGTGCTATTTTTCATTACATATTTTCATTACATATACATATTTTTATTATATGTAATAGAAGAAAAATATAGGTTATTAAAAAATTGTACAATGTAGCATATAAAAAACGAATAAGGCCAACATGGCCCATGACTGTCATGAATAACACTTATACAAATAGGAACAAATAATAGTATCATGCTTTAAGAAAGAGAAATACATTATACATATCTGCGCGTACTGTATAAATGTATTCTGTACTGTACTCCGTGCTTTACAAAAATTATTTGTATCTAAGTAATACACAAAGGTAATCTGTACTGTCATGCTTTACAAAAATAATTTATATCTTAGTAATACATAAAAGTGATCTGTACTGTATTCTCATGCTTAACAAAAATAATTTATATTTAAGTAATTTAAGTATTTAAGTAATACGTGAAAGTTATCGGTACTGCATTCTCATGCTTTGCAAAAATAATGTATATCTAAGTTAAACAATAGTACTATGCACTGTATTCATAAAAGTGATCTGTACTGCATGTAACTAAATAAAATAGCATTAATCATCATATACTGACACTATTTGTCATTTCAGAAGCTCTACATGCATAAACAGCTAGTAACTTTATAGTATTTGGATTCTGTGAGGAAAATAAGTCTGTGGTTTTGAACATGCTTGGGTGACGTCTATAATATACGGATATATGTATTGTATTTTTGTCTTGTTTGTGGGTAGATGTTACATTCAAAAATAAAATGATATTCATCTTCGAGAACAGGGTAAACTGGGCAAACACTATATTACTAATATTGGTATTATTCCACCTTCCCTTCTCGATGTTAACACATTTAAGGTAAAAATGAAGTTCAAAACAGAAGATATTTTTTTTATTAATGCCCTTGAATAGGTATTTATGCGTCCTTACACCTTGGACAAAAGTGTCAGCAATTCTTTGCTTAAACACAGAATAGCAACCACTGAGATCACCAACACCTTGTGCCAAACAGACACGATAGAATCCCAATGAACTTAGAATACATTTCACTTGACTTGCCGAGTTTGACATTTTTAAAAAGTCAAGCATCCCTGTCTCCGATAATATACAGTCAGTTTGTGTGCTGATTTTGGCACCTATTTTTCATTCACCATTTAATAACATATTTTTAATTAAAATAAGCAATTTTATTGTTGTTTTATTGACATTACAAAGGCATTTGATAATATTGATTACCAGGTGTTCCATGGTATGCCAATTATCTGAGATATCTCAAACAATTTAAGAGAAGTATAGAAAAAAATCCATTTACTTCACAAAACTAGTTTGACTGAAAAAGTGTACAAAAAAGTCAGAAATTGCTACACAACTGAACTGACTGTCGCTAAAAATGAATTATATCAAGGCAAGATTGAGCAAACTGAGGGCAACCCCAAAGCCCTGTGCAAAGTAACATCAAAACTACTTCGGATGCAGAAAGACAATCCTCTACCATCAGTTGCTAGTGATGTAACTCCGGCTAATGACTTCTTGTGGTACCTTACGGTCAAAATTGCAGAGCTCAGAGACACCTTAGACAAGATTGATCATAAACTAGCATCTCGAACTGTTGAAACTCTATTTGATGACAACAACAGGCCATCTTTTGAACAGTTTAGGCCAATGACTGAATCTAATGTAGCCAAGCTCATCAAGAAATCAAGAATTTGTGAACTGGCTCTTATTCCAACTTCAAAAGTTAAGGAAAACTCACATTGCTTGTTGCCAGTTGTTACGGAAATTTTAAACAGATCACTTGCATCCGGTACATGTCCACAAGAATGGAAGACTGCTGTGATAAGACCTTTATTGAAGAAAAAAGGTTTTCTCCTGGAGCTACAGAAGTAAAGACCTGTCTCAAACTTTTCATTTCTGTCCAAGATACTTGAAAGAGCTGCTCTTCAGCAAATTGTTGAACACATCGAAACAAATAATCTTCCGTCCTATCAAAGTGCGTATCGTAAAAACCACGGCGTTGAGACTGCAATGATAAAGATGTATAGTGATCTGTTAGGTAGGGCTGATATTAACCAAGAGATCATCGTTGTTATGATTGACCTTAGTGCTGCTTTCGATACAGTGGACATTCCTATTGTGCTGCAGACCTTGACTAATAATTTTGGTTTTAGTGGAACTCCTCTAAAATGGGTAGAATCATATTTATCAAATAAAACAATGAAATTAGTAATCAACAACAGCTCCTCTAACATGGAAAAACTGAAATATGGTGTTCCTCAAGGCTCGTGTGCTGGACCAGTGATCTGCACCCTCTATATTGCTGCATTGAGCAGAGTTGTTTCAAAATATCCAGCTGTGTTACATTGGTATGCAGATGACCACAAGGTTGCATTCAGTTTTCAAGCTGGCAATCATGTGAATGAAACATCCGTTCTTGAAAGCCTAAATGCTTGCCTTTACGACATCATTGGATGGATGACACAACACAAATTAAAGATGAACAATTCTAAGACAGAAATTATTATTATACGGAACACCTCATCAGCTAGCAAAAGTAAATATCTCCAGTATTGTCGTAGGTGGATGTGAAGTAGCATCTGTTGATACAGTAACAGACCTAGAAGTGTTGATAGCCACATCAGAAAGAAATGTCAAATAGCAAACATACAAATCAGAAATTGGAAAGGCATTCGGAAGTATCTTTCTAAAAAATCAACAGAGACACTGGTTCATGGGCTTGTTCATTCACATATTGATTTTTGTAATGGGCTGTTCGCAGAGATACCAGCATATAAAATTGAAAGACTGCAAAAAGTGCAGAATCATACAGCGCGGGTTGTCATGAATGCTGGGATGGACAAAAGCAGCTCTGAATTAATGAAAGCAGTGCATTGGTTGTCAATACGAGCAAGAATTATGTTTGAAATTCTCGTTCTAGTATTTAGAAGTCTGCATGGAAGGCTCCTTCATATCTGGAAACTATGATCAAACAAACAAGTGGCAAATACAAACTACGACCTACAGACAGTGCACAACTCTGTGTTCCAAGAACTAAGACAAAACTAGCAGATAGATCTTTCTCTGTTGTTGGACCTAAATGGTGGAAAGCTCTCCCTAAGAACATAAGGTACATATCAGATGAAGGCCAATTCAGGCTAACTTTGAAAACACACCTCTTCACCATTTTTCACAAGTGTTAAATCTATGTGAATGTAAAAAGTTTTACTATACATGACTGTGAAGCGCAACAGAATATGCAACACAAATTTTTGCTCCTTTGATTGATTGATTGATTGATTGTAAGGTATGTCCTTGGTACAGAATATACAGACTCGGTATTCGAGGACGACGTTTAACAGTTATAAAAGCAATGTTTACTCATGTGTAAACGAAAGTAAGACATCGTAATGATATCGGAACTTTTTTCTTTGTATATCAATGACATGGATGATATATTGTACTCAAAAGGGGCAAGTGGTATTGATATAGGCATGTTAAAATGCTTCCTACTCATGTATGCGGACGGTGAAGGCAAATACGTTATATGTTGTTCCCATTTCAGCTTGTGCTTCCAGCAATACATGATAATTTTCAGCCCAGTTTGATTGCTTACTTTTAATCAAATTTGTGAACAATTTACCTATGACACTTAACATTCGGATTATTTAAATCTCCTTTCTTATGTATTGGTACAATAAAACATTCGGTCCATTTATCCAAGACATAATATTTTTGTTAAACAATTTTAGAAAATACGGAGGAAGTTTATCTCTGCCGTTTATTATAAATTCATTTAAGATCGATCTGGTCCCGCAGTTTTTCCAGTTTTTAAAATGGCAGTCCCTTTGAATAATTCTTCCGCAGTAAAGTATTACTGTGATAAGGACCTTAACAATGTTTACGTCCACAAAATTGTTGCACAATGCTTTAGTGAACTTTTGTGGTCAACAATGTTAAAATCTCGCTCAAAATGGTTTAAATTCATACATTTATAACATTTACATAAAGCACTCTTGTACAATTTTGGTTATTATCCATTCAGTTTTAAAAAAAGTTTGGACTTTATCACCTAAAAGTTAGGCTTTATCAATTTTAATTTATATTGGCCAACGAAAATAACAATATAACGCGTTTTTGGTGCATTTAAAAAACAGATATACAAAGAAGAATGGCTGATACGTAAGGTCGTACATAACTAATTGCAAAAACATTAAATGATCAGTACTTTTTTACATAAAATATTGCCAACTTTACTGATTTTTCTACATTATTAACAAAATTCATACAAATTTGGCCAAATAATTGCCATTATGAATCGTTTGTAACAGCGCATTATACGTACAAAATATCATTGTATCGTGTGCGATATTTTAAATGTTCAAACTTACCTTAAAGATATGAGTTTTTGTAAATAAATTATGGTAATAAGTAATTGTCCGACATGTTTTCTCTTAAATTTGATTTATCATCTGCAAATTAGTTTACCGACGTACAGGGGGTGAGTAAGAAATACTCGTTAAGCAGTAAAGTCAAATCGAAATAATAATTATATTTCTAAATATTATTCATATGTTGAGTCATGATGTTTAGAATAAATTACATTTGAAATTATATTTAAAATAAATTAAAACGTGCATTTTAAATAAATTTACATTTAAATTACAATGTAATTTAAATTACCATATAAAATAAATTCAAAATAACATTTAAATAAAAATACATTTAAAATACTTGTAGTTGCCAGCAAGTTTTGCCAGAAGACCGATAAGCTAAGTTTTATTTATTTTCAGAGTTGTCTTCCCTTGACCGAGAACTCCACGTACTCTTGCTATACAAGTCCGCCACGATGACGGAAGTGGCGGTGACGTCAGACAGATGGATAGAGTTGTGCAAGGGGTGGCCCGTATCCAACTTCACGCGCAGCAAAGCACAGTTCATCACGGCTCGGAAGGACCTTTAGGTTCAAACAAACATGTTCAATGACAATGACAGATTGGCACGACCTAACTGAATTGAAACATCATCGAAGTTCAATGCCAGTGTCAATCCGACACGATTATGATGCTGACGATGATGATGATGATGAAAATTATGATGGTGGTGATGATATTGATTATGATCATGATGATGATGATGATGAAAATAATGAAAATAATGGTGGTGGTGATGATATTGATGATGATGATGATTTGTTGATGATGATGATGATCTGATGATGATAAATTTGATATTGTCTGGAATTGTCAAAATGAGAATGTACAAATTACTACCAAAGTGCGTTCCGTTTCACGTATTTCACTAATTATATGTACCATTTCAACGTACTGTGGTGTTGACATCGACAGACCAAAGAGCGAACGCACTTTGGTGTTGAACACCGAAGTTGTGTTGACACCAAAGTGCGTTACTAAAGCGGTCTGATATGTCATTTAATTAAGTGACAACCAATTATAAGAATCAGTGACAATGACAGTCTGACACGGTCTTAGTGAAACAAACAACAGCGAGGTTAAATAAAAATGATTGCTTTCGGTAACTATGTTCGGCATATGTAAATGCATTAGATCCCTTGTTTTACTTTTATAAATATTTGATATTGTAAAGCGAGAGTAATATCCGCGCGGTAAACTTACTCCACATTCTGTACCGTGGCCAAAATCAGCCTCACGAATGCGTCTTTGTGCTGGACAGGTGGTATTCGACTGCCCGTGATACAATCCTGAATCTCCGTTTGAAACAATTTCACCAACACATTGGTCCCCGCGGCCGACACGCACAGAACACAACCTAGTGCGGTCAGCGCATTGATTAACGTCATGATGTTGCTCCGACAATCGCGAAGAGCCAAGTGCCTCGGACACTCGTTGATTTGCTGATTATATCAATCTCAACTGAATTAACAATCGACCGATTGTTTTCCTTCTTGCGCACGCGCTTGAAACATGAGGCCAAACACATTAAGAGCTTGTTATTAGTGTATAAGAAGCATCTTAAGATCTTGCTTTCATACATGTGTATTGTAGATTTAAATGTATTTCTGTGTTTGTCAGTATGCATAGTTTTAGCAAGATCTAGTATTTGCACAACTGGTGAGAAACATAAGATAGTTACCACATGTCAACTTCACTTTTACGAAACCAAATGTTTGTCGTTGTAGCTAAGCTTGGGTTAATACTAATTTAACGCATGTCTTGGGAAAACCGGGCTTAATGCATGTGCGTCAAGTGTCGTCCCGGATCAGCCTGTGCGGACACCAGGACGGCACTTTCCGCTTTTATCGTATATTCTGTTTCAAGGAAGTCCATCTAAACATAAATCCACTGTAGGCGGAAAGTGTCGTCCCCAATTGGCCTGTGCGGACTGCACAGGCTAATCCGGGACGACTCTTTACGCACGTGCCTTAAACCCAGTTTTCCCACGACACGCCTCCTATCATTTCAGTTGCAGCAAACACATTTTGCAAGCATTGAATGCAGCCGGCTTACTACACAAAGCCAGCTTCAAAATACGAAACGGAAGCCAATCATGAGCAATCCAGTAAATAGAGGATGTTTGTTGGTTTCGGAAAAACAATGATTTTAATTCACGAGTGATCATAGAAATTGATATTTTCACGAGTGAATAAAAAAATCGATATTCTATCGAAACCAACAAATTTTCTTTCTATTTTATGCTTTTAACACATTTTTTTTTACATTTAATGTGCGATCTAAATGAGTCATTTCACAATTTGAGCCCGGCATCGTAGACGGTCCGTTTCATTTACTGTATTAAATCGGGATCCAGAGTTAAATTGAAAATTATCAGAGTGATAATTTTCACTGTTTCAAAATTACTTATTTCGCTGATATATTTCCCTATAAATCACTGGAAAGCATCAAATAAATGCAGCTTTCTATGTTTTGCACCATATACCAGCATAACATACAGCCGTGTAACTGTATACGGGCCACCTTGAAGAGGCACCAAACTAAATTTTGAAGTCGATCGCGAGCAATGGACAATCTCATTAAAATCAATTCCTAACGTAGTCAGGATCTGAAGACATCGTATAACAGGTCACGTCCATATGACCTTCCGAACAATAATATCAGCCTTGCTGCGCCAAATGAAATGGCCTTTTGCACAGGAATGTTTGGACACGGTTTTTGAAAAGTGGTGCATTTCCTGCTGATTCTCGGGAATAAATCATTTACAGTTAGTTTTCACGTGGAAAACAATGGATATAGTGGTACCTTAGGAGAGTGAACATCCAAAGTTCACGTTAATTTCGTGCATAGTATTTGTGGTTTATATATGAAGTTATACCACAACATTTTGAAAGCAAAAGTTTGATTGGCTCCTGAAAGGGTCATCTGATCGTGACCCCTAATGCGAAGTCATCAGATCCAGTCAGCGGATAGTATAGTAGCGTCAGACTGGAGATGATTTTATTGAGATTGGAGCAATGGAGTACATGTCGTTTTTTTATGTTTTGAGCTAACCACGATCATTCAAGTAACAGCATTACACTACCGTAATTTAAGTTAGAGCAGCAAATCAATCGTATAACCACACCTAAATGCTACGAAACTAAAAGTAAATGCCAAACGTAAGCAATGGATTAAATGTATTTTTCTTTTTCGGCGTACCTGACTAAGATCACTTTTGACCTATATTTATTGTAAATGTGGACCAACGAAAAGCTATGAATTTGGCGCGATACGTTAATTATGCAGAGGGTAAATTGAATACCATTATTATATTGAGCTTTTTTTGCGCGGAAGAAATTTAGGAAATGCAAACTTACAATAATGGTATATTGTCTACCAATAATGGTTGCATCAATTTTTGGAATAAAATTTACATATTTGTTTACATAGGCGATTAAAATAAAGTTATAAACATATCCCCGACACACAATCTAGAACCGAACATTATTATATTTAAAAAAAAAAAAGTTTCTCATTGTATGTCATCAACAGAATGTAATATTCATTAACACAATACAATTATTATTTTTAGCCTACTGTTTTCTGACTTATTCGTTAGGCACACATTTGATCAAAGGTATCTGGACTTCTTGGACCCCAGACTTTTCGGATTCCTTATACATGCATAAGTTTTTAGATTGTTATATGTGGTTTTATGTTAAATTGAATAATAAACAAGCAAATGCGTTTTAGATTTACGCACAGAAAAAAATATCGAAACAAACACTAATATTAAAGCCGTCAAGGACAGCTAAAAACATCAGCATATGAATATATATGAAAGCAAAATAAAATATTATAGAACACATGAACAGACAATAAAGCGAGATAGACAATAATGACAGCTAGCTCATATATAGCATATGTAACGCACAAACACAATAAATAACACCACTTCTTTTAGACACAAATCCTTATAAAGTAAACAAACTCGTGCGATAAAAGAGCGAGAGGAAGGATAGAAAACGAACGTGTTCCGCTCCGGATTAATACTAACTAACGACTGAAAAGGTGCCAAAAGGGGCGGGCTATTTATAATTCAAGTTAGCGAGAAAGGGTAACCCCCTTTAATAATTATTTAATTTTGCTACAATTAGTTAATAAATATCAATAAGTACATAAACATCTAGTTAATTGAAACTTACTAGATCTATATTAGCATACTATATACTTCAAATTGTTGAAGTTCGAGAAGTTTTGTTATAGTGTTCGAAAAAATATGGGGTTCGAGAAGTCACGTAACCGATCATCTTGGCCCTCTTGTACATGTATTATGTTAAGGGTAAAAATGACATCTCAATATTAATTTCAACGCCGATTGTCTTTGTTAAAAAAACATGTCTTGTTTAACACACTCAATTAAGTAAATACTTAGTACATAGTACAGCAATTAAATCGTTTAGAACCTAAAAGAAACGAAACTAAAATTTGAAGCAAATAGCAAATGGAATAAGTGTATTATTTTCTTTTCTTTTCTTTTTCTCAGCTAAACACGCTCATCCAAGTAACTGCAAACTCATGCTTCGTACAGCAAATCAATCGTGTAGCACTTAAACGATTGTTTATTGCGAAACTTAAATCGAAAACCCATTGCGAGCTGTTGAGTGACTTACGCTGGCACAATGAGTTTGCCTAGCTGAGGATATCCGTTTCAACTTTGTACATTAGTAGTTCAGATGATTCATTTAATGTCCTACTCGTAGTTGCCCAAACACGGTATTCTAAGTGTCCTGCTTCTGAGAACGAAAACAACACCATATATTTCGGTAAAATGTAGTTTGCACATACGCAATATTTCAATTTGTGCTCGTGAAAGCAATTAGTACAGTTGCTTTTGGGTAATGTTAAGTACTAATTAAATGTTGTTGTTGTTTTTAATATCATTTAGTTATTCTGCTTAAAACACACATGTACATCATCTTGCAGCAACAAATCTTTTCAAGGGTGATACACAATTTAAATTAATATATCCTAGCATTATGATCAGAATTGATTTGTACTTTTACGTGTTCTGAGATTTGTTGTAACTTACTAGATTGATAATTACTTCTTAGTGGTCAGATTGGTTCTAACGTCTTAGTGGTGTGGGATTGGTTCTTACTTCTTAGTGGTGTGGGATTGGTTCTTACCTCTTAGTGGTCAGATTGGTTCTAACTTCTTAGTGGTGTGGGAATGGTTCTTACTTTTTAGTGGTCAGATTGGTTCCAACGTCTTAGTGGTTTGGGATTGGTTCTTACTTCTTAGTGGTCATATTGGTTCGTACGTCTTAGTGGTGTGGGCTTGGTTCTTACCTCTTAGTGGTCAGATTGGTTCTTACGTCTTAGTGGTGTGGGATTGGTTCTTACTTCTTAGTGGTGTGGGATTGGTTCTTACCTCTTAGTGGTCAGATTGGTTCTAACTTCTTAGTGGTGTGGGAATGGTTCTTACTTTTTAGTGGTCAGATTGGTTCCAACGTCTTAGTGGTTTGGGATTGGTTCTTACTTCTTAGTGGTCATATTGGTTCGTACGTCTTAGTGGTGTGGGCTTGGTTCTTACCTCTTAGTGGTCAGATTGGTTCTTACGTCTTAGTGGTGTGGGATTGGTTCTTACTTCTAATGATGTGTGATTGGTTCTTTCCTCTTCGTGGTGTAAGATTGGTTCTTACTTCTTAGTGGTGAGATTGGTTCTAACTTCTTAGTTGTATGGGATTGGTTCTTACTTCTTAATGAGTAAACAATCTGTTCAGCCTAGTTTCGCGCACCAAATTAAACAAAGTGACTGGTTGCAGTATTTTAATACATTATTATTTCGGGAAAATTTACCTGCGATTCCGGTCTCTGAAGAAAGCGCAGTACCTGAATATGATTTGATTCTACATAGTCCTATTACACAGGAAGAAATAATGATTAGTATAAATAAATTAAAAACAGGCAAGGCACATGGATTTGATGGAATAGGTGCAGAGTTTTATAAACGCACGGCTTATGTAATATGTCCCATTCTTTGTTCGCTATTTAATTACATACTAAATACGGGAGTCTTTCCTGATATGTGGGGCGAAAGCAATATTGTCCCTTTACATAAATCTGGTTCTAGGGCAGAACCAACAAATTATAGAGATATTTCCTTGATAAATGTTATGTACAAAATATTTGGTAATATTGTAAATTCACGATTATGTGAATGGTCTGAAGAATTTGGCAAAATAGACGAATCGCAATCAGGTTTTCGTAGAGGTTACTCTACAATTGATAACATGTTCATTCTACAGAGTATGGTACAAAAATATTTAACTAAACCTGGAGGGAGGTTCTATGTTTCATACGTCGATTTTCAGAAGGCCTTTGATGGGATTATATACTCTAAATTATTTGACACAATGCAAAAATAGGCTTGAAAGGAAAGCTGTATAAGGTCCTGGTTTCAATGTACTCTAATTTGAGAAGCCGTGTGCGTTATGAATAACAAGGTCACTCCCGAATTTGAGTGTAACCCTTGGTACCAGACAAGGGGACGTAACCAGTACGATAAGTTTTAATCTATGCAATAATGAGTTATCTCTCTTCCTTCGTGACAGGGGTCATCAAGGAAAATTCATTACAGAAGACATGCCAAATATACAATGTATATTATTTGCAGACGACGTGGCGAGTTGCTCTGAAACCGCTATCGAGCTCCAACGTCAGTTAAATAATATTTTTCAATTTTGTCAATTAGTGGCATGACTGTAAATGAAAGGAAAACTGAAATAATTGTGTTCCGTAATGGCGGCCCTCTGCGATCATATGAACGTTGGTTTTACAATGGGAATCGTGTAAATGTTACATCGGTATATAAATATATGGGGCTACTTTTTATTCCGAAATTTTAAGTTGGACTAAGGCAAAGCTTAGCTGGCAGCGCAAGCAAAGAAATCTATTAATGCTATAAAATACTTTCAGGGCACATTTGGAAAATTCGATATTCAGGAGTATTTCAAACTTTTGGATTCAATGGTAAAACCTATCCTTACATACGGTGCTGAAATTTGGGGTGATAATTTTTCTGATTATTAACGAATTCAAAAGCAATTTTGCAAAGATTTTATTGGTCTAAATAAGACAGCCAACCATTGCATGGCTTTGGGAGAGTGTGTGAGATTGGAATTATGTGTAGAATACCATTTGAAGTGTGTTAAATATTGGTGCAAACTTATACATATGCCACTACATAGGTTATCTAAAAACTGTTATATTATGTTAAAACGCCAGGATGAAATAGGCAGGATCAATTGGGCTACTTCTGTTAAAAATTTGTTATTTAACTATGGATTTGGTCATGCTTGGGTAAATCAGGGGGTTGGTAATGCTGATGTCTTGTTAAGCATTTTTTAAGAAAGATTGATTTGCTGCAACACGCAAAAATGGTCAGGAAGTTTGTTTGATTCGTCCAGATGTGAACCGTATCGGCAATTAAAATCTTTACTAGAATCAGAAAAATATCTTTCACTAAAAATACCATTTTACTACAGAAAGGCTGTTGCAAAGTTTCGATGCTCGAATCATAAGTTCCTTATTGAAACCGGTAGACACCTCGGTATAGAGCGTGAACTTAGACAGTGTACACATTGTTTAAATGTAGAAAGCATTAACGTCATCGAGAACGAATTTCATGTGTTTTTTCATTATTGTAAATTTCACGAAGAACGTAATATATAGCTTTTTTCTTGGTATAACGGAAACAGAGGTCTAAATGTTTTTTTTACTTTGATGAAAACGAAAAATGAACTAACATTAAAGAAAATTGCAGTATTTGTTTATACTACTATGCAAAAATTAAAAAAAAATCACAACTCTTTCATGTATAGTTTGCCTGACTTGTATTTTGTATTTTGGGCCGAAGGCCTTTTATTACGAAATAAATTGTCTTGTCTTGTCTTGATCGGTTCTTACTTCTTAGTGGAGTAAGATTGGTTCTTACTTCTTAGTGGTCAGATTGGTTCTTACTTCTTAGTGGTGTGAGATCGGTTCTTACCTCTTAGTGGTGTAAGACTGGTTCTTATTTCTTAGTGGTGTGGGATAACCTCTACTTTTTAGTTGTGCAATATTGGTTCTAACTTCTTTACTGATGTGAGATTGGTCATCACTTCTTAGTACTGTGAGTGGTTGGTACTTCTTAAGTGTGGTTAGATTGATTATTACTTACTGGCGTAAGACTGGTTATACTATTTTAGTAGTGTGAAATTGGTTCTAGCATCCTAGTGGTGTGAGATTGGTTCTAGCATCCTAGGTTTGTGTGATTGGTTTTAGTATCCTAGTGGTGTGAGATTGGTTCAAGCATCCTAGTTGTGTGAGAATGGTTCTAGCATCCTAGTGGTGTGAGATTGGTTCTAGCATCCTAGTGGTGTGAGACTGGTTCTAGCATCCTAGTGGTGTGAGATTGGTTCAAGCATCATAGTGGCGTGAGTTTTGGTTCTAGCATCCTAGTGGTGTGAGACTGGTTCTAGCATCCTAGTGGCGTGAGACTGGTTCTAGCATCCTAGTGATGTGAGACTTGTTCTACCATCCTAGTGGCGTGATACTGGTTTTAGCATCCTAGTGGTGTGAGACTGGTTCTAGCATCCTAGTGGTGTGAGACTGGTTCTAGCATCCCAGTGGTGTGAAAGTGGTTCTAGCATCCTAGCGGTGTGTGATTGGTTCTAGCATCCTAGTGGTGCGAGACTGGTTCTAGCATCCTAGTGGTGCGAGACTGGTTCTAGCATCCCAGTGGTGTGAGATTGGTTCTAGCATCCTATTGGTGTGAGATTGGTTCTAGCATCCTAGTGGTGCGAAATTGGTTCTAGCATCCTAGTGGTGTGAGATTGGTTCTTGCATCCTAGTGGTGTGAGATTGGTTCTTGCATACTAGTGGTGTGAGACTGGTTCTAGCATCCTAGTGGTGCGAGATTGGTTCTAGCATCCTAGAGGTGTGAGATTAGTTCTAGCATCATAGTGGTGTGAGATTGGTTCTAGCATCCTGGTGGTGTGAGATTGGTTCTAGCATCCTAGTGGTGTGGGACTGGTTCTTGCATCCTAGTGGTGTGAGATTAATTTTAGCATCCTAGTGGTGTGATATTGGTTCTAGCATCCTAGCGGTGTGTGATTGGTTCTAGCATCCTAGTGGTGCGAGACTGGTTCTAGCATCCTAGTGGTGCGAGACTGGTTCTAGCATCCTAGTGGTGTGAGATTGGTTCTAGCATCCTAGTGGTGCGAGATTGTATCTAGCATCCTAGAGGTGTGAGATTAGTTCTAGCATCCTAGTGTTGAGACGGGTTATAGCATCCTAGTGGTGTGAGATTGGTTCAAGCATCCTAGTGGTGTGAGACTGGTTCTAGCATCCTAGTGGTGTGATATTGGTTCTAGCATCCTAGCGGTGTGTGATTGGTTCTAGCATCCCAGTGGTGTGAGATTGGTTCTAGCATCCTGGTGGCGTGAGATTGGTTCTAGCATCCTGGTGGTGTGAGATTGGTTCTAGCATCCTGGCGGTGTGAGATTGGTTCTAGCATCCTAGCGGTGTGAGATTGGTTCTAGCATCCTAGTGGTGAGAGATTGGTTCTAGCATCCTAGTGGTGCGAGACTGGTTCTAGCATCCTAGTGGTGAGAGTATGGTTCTAGCATCCTAGTGGTGTGAGATTGGTTCTAGCATCCTAGTGGTGCGAGACTGGTTCTAGCATCCTAGTGGTGCGAGACTGGTTCTAGCATCCTGGTGGTGTGTGATTGGTTCTAGCATCCCAGTGGTGTGAAATTGGTTCTAGCATCCTAGTGGTGTGAAATTGGTTCTAGCATCCTAGAGGTGTGAGATTGGTTCTAGCATCCTAGTGTGTGAGATTGGTTCTAGCATCCTAGTGGTGTGAGATTGGTTCTAGCATCCTAGTGGTGTGAAATTGGTTCTAGCATCCTAGTGGTGTGAGATTGGTTCTATCATCCCAGTGGTGTGAAATTGGTTCTAGCATCCTAGTGGTGTGAGATTGGTTCTAGCATCCTAGAGGTGTGGGATTGGTTCTAGCATCCTAGTGTGTGAGATTGGTTCTCGCATCCTAGTGGTGCGAGACTGGTTCTAGCATAATAGTGGTGCGAGATTGGTTCTAGCATCCTAGTGGTGTGAGATTGGTTCTAGCATCCTAGTGGTGTGAGATTGGTTCTAGCATCCTAGTGGTGTGAGATTGGTTTTAGCATCCTAGTGGTGTGAGATTGGTTCTAGCATCCTAGTGGTGTGATATTGGTTCTAGCATCCTAGTGGTGTGATATTGGTTCTAGCATCCTAGTGGTGTGATATTGGTTCTTGCATCCTAGTGGTGTGAGATTGGTTCTTGCATCCTAGTGGTGAGAGATTGGTTCTAGCATCCTAGAGGTGTGAGATTGGTTCTGGCATCCTAGTGGTGTGAGATTAATTTTAGCATCCTAGTGGTGTGAGATTAATTTTAGCATCCTGGTGGTGTGAGATTGGTTCTAGCATCCTAGGTGTGATATTGGTTCTAGCATCCTAGTGGTGTGAGATTGGTTCTAGCATCCTAGTGGTGTGAGATTGGTTCTAGCATC
The DNA here is from genome assembly GCA_027627225.1 of Congeria kusceri. NCBI lineage: Eukaryota > Metazoa > Mollusca > Bivalvia > Myida > Dreissenidae > Congeria > Congeria kusceri. The sequence continues at coordinate 5,769,724 of CM051025.1, forward strand.
CTAGAGGTGTGAGATTGGTTCTAGCATCCTAGTGGTGTGAGATTAGTTCTAGCATCCTAGTGGTGTGAGATTGGTTCTAGCATCCTAGTGGTGTGAGTTGGTTCTAGCATCCTAGTGGTGTGATATTGGTTCTAGCATCCTAGTGGTGTGAGATTGGTTCTTGCATCCTGGTGGTGTGAGATTGGTTCTAGCATCCTAGTGGTGTGAGATTGGTTCTAGCATCCTAGTGGTGTGATATTGGTTCTAGCATCCTAGTGGTGTGATATTGGTTCTAGCATCCTAGTGGTGTGAGATTGGTTCTTGCATCCTAGTGGTGAGAGATTGGTTCTAGCATCCTAGAGGTGTGAGATTGGTTCTTGCATCCTAGTGGTGTGAGATTAATTTTAGCATCCTGGTGGTGTGAGATTGGTTCTAGCATCCTAGAGGTGAGAGATTTCTTAAGGCATCTTAGTCTTGTGCAATTGCTTATAACTTTTAGTGGTGTGAGAAAGCGTAAGGATCTTAGTTTTGTGCAAAATCTTATTACTTTTAGTGGTGTGAGAAGCTTAAAACATCTTAGTTTTGTGCAATATCTTATTACTTTTAGTGGTGAGAAGCTTAAAACATCTGATTTTTGTGCAATTTCTTATTACTATTAGTGGTGTGAGAAGCTTAAAACATCTTAGTATTGTGCAATTTCTGATTACTTTTAGTGGTGTGAGATAGCTTAAAATATATTAGTCTTGAGTAAAATGCTTATTTCGTTTAGTTGTGTGAGATTGCTTAAATCATCTTAGTCTTGTGTATTTGCTTATTACTTATAGTGGTGTGAGATAGCTTAAAATATCTTAATCTTGTGTAATTTCTTATTACGTGATTTGTTCTAATCTTAGTATTGTGAGATGGGTTGTTACTGCTTAGTTGAATGATATTGGTTCTTACTTCTTACTGGTGTGAGTTTGGTTACAAATTCCTAGCGGTGTGAGATTAGTTCTAACTTCTTAGTGGAGTGAGATTGGTTACAACTTTTTAGTGGTGTGAGATTGGTTACAACTTCTTAGTGGTGTGAGATTGGTTCTAACTTCTTAGTGGTGTGAGATTGGTTACAACTACTTAGCGGTGTGAGATTGGTTCTAACTTCTTAGTGGTGTGAGATGGTTACAACTACTTAGCGGTGTGAGATTGGTTCTAACTTCTTAGTGGTGTGAGATGGTTACAACTTCTTAGTGGTGTGAGATTGGTTACAACTTCTTAGTGGTGTGAGATTGGTTCTAACTTCTTAGTGGTGTGAGATTGGTTACAACTTCTTAGCGTTGTGAGATTGGTTCTAACTTCTTAGTGGTGTGAGATTGGTTACAACTTCTTAGCGGTGTGAGATTAGTTCTAACTTCTTAGTGGTGTGAGATTGGTTACAACTTCTTAGTGGTGTGAGATTGGTTACAACTTCCTAGCGGTGTGAGATTGGTTCTAACTTCTTAGTGGTGTGAGAATGGTTACAATTTCTTAATGGTGTGAGATTGGTTACAACTTCGTAGTGGTGTGAGATTGGTTCTAACTTCTTAGTGGTGTGAGATTGGTTACAACTTCTTAGTGGTGTGAGATTGGTTACAACTTCTTAGTGGTGTGAGAGTGGTTCTAACTTCTTAGTGATGTGAGATTGGTTCTAACTACTTAGTGGTGTGAGACTGTTTCTTAATTCTTAGTATTGTTGGCTGGGTTCTAACTTTTTGACGGTGTGCGATTGGTTCTTACTTCGTACTGTTGTATTATTGGTTTTAACGTCTTAGTGTTTCAAGATTGGTTATCATGTTCTTAGCTTCTTATTTATATGTATATGAGACGTGTCGTGCTAAAACCGGGCTAAATGCATGTGCGAAGTGTCGTCCCGGATTAATCCAGGACGACACGTTCCGCTTTTATGGTATTTTTTGTTTCAAGGAAGTCTCTTCTAAACATAAATCCACTGCAGGCGAAAAGTGCCGTCCTGGATTAGCCTGTGCGGACTGCACAGGCTAATCTCGGACGACACTTGACGCAAATGCATTAAGCCCGGTTTTCCCACGACATGCCTCATATATTTGTATATTTATTCTTACTTCTAGGTATTGTTGGATGGGTTCTTCCTTAAACAAATTCATTAATATATTAACTATTGTATTATATAGACTCGTCCAACAGCATACATATTTTACAAGCAGTTTTTATATAACACGTATAGAGTGCCAAGTTGGTAACGTAATCAACAAACATACAAGAAATTGCTTGGCATTTCTTTTATTTCAGTTCAAATTCTAATACTAGTACATGAATGTACGATCAATATAGAGTATGGTTTACATCTTTGCCACACAATAACACGCTTATTTGGCAGTCCGTACATCAACATAAAATCAAAATAGAACAATGTAAAGATACAATACATGCACTTGAAACAAATACATAACTGTTAATTGAATGTTCAATATGTTTTAAAGCGATATTCCCCATTATACTACCAGTCTGCTAAACCTTTGGTTTTATTCCACAATGTGAACAAGGAGCAAGTAAAGCGTACAAATCATAGCATTTAACGTTATAAACCAATTGTCACAACAAATTCATATCAATGAGGCGTGTCGTGGGAGAACCGGGCTTAATGCACGTGCGTAAAGGCTAATCCGGGACGGCACTTCCCGCCTCCAGTGGATTTATGTTTAGAAGAGACTTCCTTGAAACAGAAAATACCATAAACGCGGAAAGTACCGACGCGGATTAGCCTGTGCGGTCTGCACTTTACGCACATGCATTTAGCCCGGTTTTCTCATGACACGCCTCAAATATAACGTACTCCAGTATGCACACATATGTGACGTACAGTAAAAAGTATTGTATAAAAAAAAATTCTGAAGACTAGATTCTTGTAGACAAATAGAGTATAAAACGCAAATATACCCCATGAGATGGTGTGAAACTGTAGAATTGTCCATTGCTATATCTTAGTCATTTACGTACAGCCATGTAATCGTAGTCAGTTTCGTAATACAAGATCATCGCAGTTATTTCGTTCAACCAGACAATTGCAGACATTTCGTACATCAATGTAATTGTTATCATTATTGGACATAATCTCAGTCATTTTTATACTTCAACTTTATCATATTCATTTATAAATACAATACAAGATCATCTTAGTCATTTCGTACAACCTTATGATTTCGTACATCAATGTAATCATTATCACTTTCGTATATAATCATAGTCATGTTCGTACTTCAACATTATCGTAACCATTTCGTAAAACTTGATAAATGTAGTCATTTTGCACAGACAATCGTAGTCATTTTCGTACATAAATTCAGTCATCATTTTCGTAGATAAACAAGTTAAATTTACCGAGCGGTATTTTCACTGATTGAGTTTGCACTGTCACTAAGAAAATACAAAAAAAGATTCAATTTAGAGATCTTAAAATCGTACAATTCATTTTAACCAACCTCATAATTGGCATACTGATGTGTGCAAACCATGGGACGTAACTCAAGTTATTTGAATGATACCAGAATGAGTGATCTCCCGTTATGCATATTGCAATGCATGCACCGATTTCAAAATGAACGTAATTTACCGTAAAGAAGTAAATATAAATCGCAAGCTAGATTTAACGGGCTTAAACAGGCTACGTTGCATTGTAATCAACAAAGGTCAGGAGTTTGTCGCATGCATGTAAATATGTAGACCTGTTGAATTTGCGTGTTTTTCAGTCGGATCTGTGCAAATTCATGCGTTTGTTTACACACGCACATTCAACAGGTCCCCCGTTGCCGCACATTTCAGCGAGTCTGATCACTCGTTTGATAACATCGTCCTTCGCTGTATCGAAGCAAATGTACAGTGGTCAGACGAAAGGCGCAAATCACGGAGACATATTGGATAAGGCGACTCAACACACTTCAGCTATATGGAATAAATAAAAATGATACATTAACTAATTTCATCTAAAAAGACCAAGGTCCCAATCTATTGCACCCCTATTACATAGGGCGAGTTTTCACTCTTCAACGCTTTAGTGATACAAAATGCAGCCCGGGTCCCAGTCTATAACACACATTCCTTTAACGAATGGAGCGTCACACGTGGTGACCACAGGCAACTATCCAATTACTAGTATTCAATTATGTATTCACACGCTCGACTCGTGAACACGCATCTGTGTTAGCCCCTGAAGAAGACATATTGTCGAAAGCGCTTGGACACTTGATATATAATAACAAAAATGTTTCAACAATTTCTTTCTAAAATCTATTCTTATATTTTATTGTTTCTGTATCCATTTTGGATTCAGTGTTTTAGAAAAAATATTCGTTGGTGTTTCACAATCTTTCTCTACCATATATTATATATCAAATGAGATTTTGATCACCTGTAGCGTAAATATAAACGTTACCGTAAAACACCGGTAACGAAAACGTTCGTGCAAAAACACATACGCAACAGAGTAACGTCGAAACCCCACAACTGCTGTATACAAATGGTGACAATGTAAATATATTTAAATAATCCGCTTTTTGGTAATTCCACTTATTTTAGCAAATCAACAATTTAACATATAAAACACAACACCACAGCAAAATGCAATAACTGTCACAGAAAACTACAAAGCGTCAAACGTAGAACCTTAGCTAAATAAGTTACATGTAATTATGAGGTTTTTATGCAAAGGACACGAGGGACAAAGCAACAAGTTGGAAATTATTGATTTTGTGATCATTAGTAGAAAATAAGCACATTGATATATGTAAGTTTTATATTAAAAATAGTTTTGATGTTTATTTACATTACATGCCGTTTGAACATGTAGTTCAAAAATATTTTATGAAAATGTTACAAAGATAAATAATTGTAGTAAAATGTTTGAAGTATTACAAACAAATACAAAACTACCAAAATTATTACAAAACATGTATTTTAATAAAAACACTAGCTCTCATCCCGTAAAGACAAAATACACTTAAAGGGACTATGTCATTGAAAAGGGCCCTAAGGTGGCAATTCCTTTTAAAAAATCTGAAATTTTGAAATTAATTCTGGCATATAATAACCGTTAAAACAGGGTATATATAATGGGAAATAAGGGTTGTGTTTGTTTGGCCCTTTTCCTGTTTACGTTTTGACGTCAGAATTGTCAGCATTCTGTATAACCATAATTTACAAACGATTACTCCATGCAAAGCATAATAGCGCAGTTGGTTAAAGCGCTGTCTACTGTCATTTCTTCGTATGGCTCCTAAGTCGTGAGTTCGATACCCGCTTGGGGTTTTAATTTTTTCAGGCTTTTTTGCTAATTTGTTCTTATCAAATATCTTTTTTTGTATTATATTAGTTTTATTTATTTAATACACATGTCTTAGTAAAACGCATTTCTATCAAATGATATCATTTATTGTGCAATAGGAACCCCGTTTTTCTTTGACATAGCCCCTTTAATTAGCCAACTCAATCCTTGATTGACAAGTATCTACTGTGCGTTACAAATGTTAAATTTTTTTTTTTTTACAACATTAAAATAGAAATGAAAATGAGTTTAAAGCAGAACAATGATCACAAAAAGATTTGGTTCCGTATCACAAAAAGATTTGGTTCCGTAAAAAGTATCGATGCAAAGAAAATATGCGTATTTGCTGGAGTGCAAATGTATTTTGAGCATACACTAGAACCGTTTATGTATGCACTGCTATATTTTCCTATATTTTTTGGGCAGGGCAAACCTCAAAGTCAATGGTACTTTAATGCAACAAATATGTGTAGCTAGTTACATTTACTTTGTTAAAGTAATGACTGTTAAAGTAATGACTGTTAAAGTAATATCAAACATTTACATGTTAGGTACATGGTTTCTGGAAAAATAACATAGTTTGCACACATTAACTTTTGTTTACAAACGAGGTGTGTCGTGGGAATATGGCATCTGCGTTACGTGTCTTCCTGGATCAGCCCTTGCAGTCCGCACAGGATTATCCAGGACGACACTTTCCGCTTTTATAGTATTTTCTGATTCAAGGAGGTCGCTTCTAAACATAAATCCACTGTAGACGGAAAGTGTCGTTCCGGATTAGCCTGTGCGGACTGCTGACAGTTTCTACTTTTTACAAAATACGGCTAAAATAACAGTATAAACAAGTTGTACTAAGAAAATATTAATGAAACGATGAAAATGACTCGACAGAATAAAGTAGCACAAAACGCAATGCTAAAACACAATCATTTGTATCATTTCAATCGTATCTACAATTTCAATGGTTTCCCACTCAACAAAAAGTCAACAATCCAAGTATGGTATATAACCAAAACCTTTGATTACAAATAGACACAATTTATCATTTCTGGGGTCATATTCCAGAGGCATCTCAAGTGAAATCTTATCCTTAGCCTTAAAATCGTCATTTTTCTTAAGCATTTTTTCCATGTTTACAAAAATTTTCGCTAAATTTTCACTAATTATAAACTTATTATTAACTACTACTTTCTAAACTGTAATTGGCTTCATTAATTTATATTTAGTTTTAAAAAAAATCTTACAAAAATTGGAACTTAAAAGTTTAAGAAAAACTTAAGATGTTTCTTGAATATGACCCCAGACTTCTAATAAAGGACATCGTATTCAAATGCAAATAAATGATATCGAGTATCTAACGTTAACCACTGTTCACTCCATTTGATCAAAAACATATTATTCATAAAATTGTTATATTAAGTAATATATCTTACTGATAATGAAGAATTCAGCTGACATGCATGTTCACTCCATAAAGAAATTTAAGCTATTGTTTAAATGTGCATGCACTTCGTCAAAAGAATAAATATTATGTAATTGTGAAATCATATTTTTATTGCATTGTCTCTTAATACCAATTTAAAGACCCTTAACCTCACCGAGCAAATAAATTTTGCAAAATAAAGCAAATCTATTCCTTCTACTTGATTCTTGTACAGACGTTCTGAAGACATCTCTACAAAACATGAGGTATTAAAAATCGTGCACATTTATAAACTTCATGTAAGTTCACCTTAAGTTCACACTTTGAGCAACACTAACAAAAATCCCAGAGGTCTAAAAATCCACACATGTATCGTCCTCTTCCTAAGATAGTTTGGTTTCTATGACGATGCTGTTTGGACGCCGGAAACCCGAAACAGGAAATGACGTCAGGTAGCGATCCTCAAGAACCGGATGTGACGCCAGTAACGCCGCCTTGTACCAGCAATAACTGTCGAAGCTAATTAGCGAAGGAAACACAAATCAATATAATGTTATATGTTTGCAAAGATGTAATAGTTATAAGGAACATAATTATTAAGAAGAATTTGGAAAACTTTGATTGTTCGGTAAAAACAACGTTAACTGGCACCATTAATCTACATGCATTCTTTAACAAAGTACATTTTCATATATCCTAACATGATACTCGCTAATGTTTCTATTGACAAAGGACAAAATTACCTTAGTTAAACTACCCAATAAACAGCGCAAACAGAAGCCCCAATTCTGAGTGGAGCATAGCAAAAAGTAGTTCCAATGACAATTGCAAAAATATATGTCAAATCATGTTAGAATCGAAATTATGTTCGCAGTATCGTTGTTTATCGACGAATAAGCAACTCTTTGTCGTCCTCATGCGTGGCTAATAAACAACTCGGGCTAACGCCCTCGCGGTTTAATTCCTACGCATCAGAACTCCAAATTGATATTTATCGGCCGATAAACGATACATAGAAAAATATTTCGTAATTAATGTCGGTCTCTGACGCATATACATGTATTTACTTTACCTGTGTGACATACACTATCGTCAGCAAGTAACGATATACACGTTGGTATGCTTGCAGACGATATTTGCAGTAACACTATAGTGTACATGTACTTACCGGCGATAGATGATAGTAGCTAAAGACTATAGTGTACATGCACTTACCGACGATAGATGATAGTAGCTAAAGACTATAGTGTACATGTACTTACCGACGATAGATGATAGTAGCTAAAGACTATAGTGTACAGGTACTGACCGACGATAGATGATAGTAGCTAAAGACTATAGTGTACATGTACTAACCGACGATAGATGATAGTAGCTAAAGACTATAGTGTACATGTACTTACCGACGACAGATGACAGTAGCTAAAGACTATAGTGTAAATGTACTTACCGACGATAGATGATAGTAGCTAAAGACTATAAGGAGGCCCAGAATAACGAATCCCAAATACTGAACGAACCGCAAGAACTCCTGAAAAAAAAAAAAACTAATATGACATCAATAATAAGTTGGCATCTTACATGTAGCTGCTATGTTTAAAACTTTAAGCACAACAACATAAAATTAAAGGTTGCTTTATTAAGGTTTCAGGGGCGGCAACAGGATTTTGAGTTCGAGGAGGGGGGGGGGGGGGCGGAAATATTTAGTAGCTGCAAACAGCCTGTATTTGGTATCTCTTATATGTTAGTATTTATAACAGTGCAATATCATCAAACAAGAGGGCCCTGAGCGCCCTAGGACGCTAACCTGAGACCTTGTCACCCAATTGGAATTTGCATCCCCGAGGCGTGGCTTATTTTTATCCCAGGGGCATAAGTCAGGGATCATCCTAGCCCAAAATTTTAGGGAGAAGTGACTTCTTCTTTTGCCGAATTCAGGGAGAAGTTTATCGATAACTTACACTGGCGCATACAGCAGCTATTTATCCAATCAATGAATTGAATTATGTATAATTAATTAATTACAAAGACTACAACCTGTAGTAATGAAAGATAAACACACAATAGCTTAATAAGTTTTATTGGCATTAGAAACAGTATTTTCAAACAACAAGCACTCATGTTTATGTTTATGACAATTGATACTTACACTTCATAAGGCAGTCACTGGTTTCCTTTCAAATACATTATAATGTGTCAAGTAGTAATGGTATATGTAGACAATTTACTTAACACGTTTTTTTTATCATGCACAAAAAAACATTTTCAACAACAATCACTCATGTAAATGTTAATGACAGGTATTTAAAATACATGCTGACATTGGTAATTAAATATGCTAGAAAACATAACTCAACAAGTTTCATAAGCATGCAAACTCAACATTTTCCAAAACAAGGTTGCTCTACATGTACATGTGCATGGCAAGTACATTTTATTTTTATTTTATTTGTACAGCTTTCTGATTTTTTCTGCCTTCCATTTTGCAAAGGCACGAGTGAAGTCAAAGTCACTGAAAGTCACTGTGGCTGACTCAAACACCGATCACACTTACCTGGTACTCGTGAAACGAATTCGTGATGTTGTTACAACAATTAGTGTCAATTGCTTAATTGTTTCCAAAACAAAACAATAGTCGGCAGTCTCTCGTCACCTAGCGGATCCCCTTATACAAACATTGCCCATCTCAATAAACAAGGGGCCATATATTAATTGGCACTCTATTATTCGCGCTTCGCACCTTGGGTCGCCTTAAATGCTGGAAACATGTTTGTAGGAACGCACGTGCTAGCGTCGTGCGACATCACGCTCTCATCGTTAAAAACATGCATGTGCGCCAATGTTCTATTTTCAAAATATACACGCAAAATCTCAATTAAGAACTAGAAAACATTATCTCTATTAAGACTAAAAAAGAATGCCATCATATAAATTGTAAATGTGACAATGTAAATTATTAACCGCCTCTGATATTTCTCCTAATAACGCTACGTTATACATCAATCAGGTAGACAAGTATTGTACACCACTTGGTTGTCAGCAAGCTGCACGTGGCAATCGTGCAACATAATTTTCCCGCCCTTAGTCGGCGTCAGAACAAAGAAACCAAAGGAGAATGAAATAACGTTGTAATGGTGTCGCGAGCTGTTCAATGCTTTTGTTTGGATGACGTCATTTACTACAAAATGGGAATTGGATTATCTGTTACTTTTCATATCGCCCAGTGTGCACTCGCTTTCTTGGTTCCCGACAGCCTTTGCTAATAACAGATTTACTTTGAAAGCAATTAAGTGAAGTCGGGAACTGCAATTGGAATAACCTTAGCCGATTGGTTGATTGATTAACACAATGCCAGGTCAGTGATGTGTAACAAACTTTCTCACGCTGTCTACAGATCGATTATGGATAATTGTAGCAGCGTTATCTCCACAATCAGATAGACCATGACAGTAGTAGGCATAAGATTAGAGGAATAAGCAATAAGTATTGAAAATTTTCGGCGATTTTGATTTCGCTTTGATCAAATCACAGGGCGAAGTCAGACACCATCGGGCGACGATTTCGCCCACGTCGCCCTCTCGGATGATCCCTGTAAGTTGAACAACCTTGAACGAACCTCTGCCCTGGGCCTTGCGGTTTCAGGTAAAGATTTTCTAAGTCATTTTGCTATTTAAGTCTATATAAACTATGTGACCCCTCGGGGGTGGTGGCCAGATTTGACCCCAGGGGCATAATTTGAACAATCTTTGGAGAGGACCACTATGCAATGTTACATACCAAATATAGAAAAGCTGTGGGCCTTGCGGTTTCAGGTAAAGATTTTTTAAGTAATTTTGCTATTTAAGTCTATATAAACCATGTGACCCCTCGGGGGGTGGCCAGATTTGACCACAGGGGCATAATTTGAACAATCTTTGGAGAGGACCACTATGCAATGTTACGTTACAAATATAGAAAAGCTGTGGGCCTTGCCGTTTCAGAGGAGAAGATTTTTAAAGTCATTTGCTATTTAAGTCTATATAAACCATTTGACCCCCCCCCCCGGGGGTGACCAGTTTTGACCCCAGGGGCACAATTTGAACACTCTTTGTAGAGGACCACTATACAATGTTACATACCAAATATGAAACCTCTAGGCCTTGCGGTTTCAGAGGAAAAGACTTTTAAAGTCATTTTGCTATTTAAGTCTATATTAACCATGTGACCAATGGGGTGTGGTCTGTTTTTACCCTTGGGGCATAATTTGAACAATCTTTGTAGAGTACCACTAAAGGCTGTTATATACCAAATACAAAACCTCTGGGCCTTGCGGTTTCAGAGAAGAAGATTTTAAGACATTTTGCTATACAAGTTTATATAAACTATGTGACCCCCTGGGCATGGCCAGTTTTGACCCCAGGGGCATAATTTGAACAATCTTTGTAGAGGACCACTATAGGATGTTACATAACAAATATGAAACCTCTGGGCCTTGTGGTTTCAAATGAGGAGATTTTAAAAGCCATTTTGCTATATATTCTATATAAACCATGTGGCCCCCGGGGTGTGGCTCGTGTTGACCCCAGGGGCATAATTTGAACAAACTTTGTAAAGAACCACTAAAGGATGTTACATACCAAATATGAAACCTCTGGGCCTTGCAATTTCAGAGGAAAAGATTTTAAAAGTCATTTTGCTATATATTCAAAATAAACCATGAGACCCACGGGGCATGGCCAGTTTTAACCCCAGGGGCATAATTTGAACAATCTTTGTAGAGGACCACTATAGGATGTTACATACCAAATATGAAACCTCTGGGCCTTGTGGTTTCAGAGGAGAAGAGTTTTAAAGTCATTTTGCTATATATTCAATATAAACCATGTGACCCCCGGGGCATGGCCCATTTTGACTCCAGGGGCATAATTTGAACAAACTTTGTCAAGGACCACTAAAGGATGTTACATACCAAATATGAAACCTCTGGGCCTTGCGGTTTCAGAAGAGAAGATTTTTAAAGTCATTTTGCTATATATTCTATATAAACCATGTGACCCCCGGGGCGTGGCCCATTTTGATCATAGGGGTATAATTTGAACAATCTTTGTAGAGGACCTCTAGAGGATGTCACATATCAAATATGAAAGGTCTCAGCCTTGCGGTTTCATAGAAGATTTTTAAAGTGTTCACTTTTTAAATCTATTTTTAGCTCTGGTGACCTACATATTCAGCGGACCGGAAAGATTTGAACAACTTTGAAAGAGGTCCACCCAGGGATCATTCCTGTGAAGTTTGGTGAAAAGCTTCCAAGCGGTTTAGGAGGAGATGTTGTTTGAACGAAAAGTTAAAGACGCACGCACGCACGACGGACAACGGGCGATCACAAAAGCTCACCATGAGCACTTTGTGCTCAGGTGAGCTAAAAAGAACAATTTAACGATAATACCACATAAAAAATTTAATAACTGCTATAAATTGACTGAAGAGCTCATCACTGGCAAAGAAATGCATATGTTTAAGTTAATCATTGGCAAAGAAATGCATATGTTTAAGTTAATCATTGGCAACAAAATGCATATGTGCAAGTTAATCATTGGCAACGAAATGCATATGTTTAAGTTAATCATTGGCACAGAAATGCATACGTTTAAGTTAATAATTGGCAACGAAATGCATATGTTTAAGTTATAGTGAGATTTCAAATTCGATTGTTGGACAATTTTAGAGGGGGCAGTCCCCCCCCCCCTCTAAAGCCGCATATAGGTTTACCTCAATAACAGATGCAACCTTCTACAATGCATGTATACGATTAAACGAGTACATGTACATGTATTAGTATTACATATTATGGAGTTAAAACGTTACACAAGACCGTGTGCCCGAGCGGTACAGTAAAGCTTAGGAAAAACCCTACATTATTCTTGTGACTAGGTAACAAGTACCCTGGTGTAAATCTGAGGTTGTTGTTTATTGGGGGGAACTGTCAACTGTAGATTTTTAATCTATGTTTGCCTATGGTTGCACATTTTCATCTCTTAAGAAAACTCCACTGTGAATCTAAAACAGACTTGTTGAGTGCCATTAACGTTTTTTATAAGAAACGTGTTTTTTTTTCTTCATCATATTCAGTTGAGTCACATAAAAGGGACTTGTACACAGATTTTCGCATTTTTTGAAGTATGCCATTAAATGTGATAACTAGACAGGTTTATGCATCGGAACTAAAATGCTCAAGTATTAGAACAAGAAATGTATTTTTTTTTAAAGAAAAGAAAAAAGGTCACACCGGGTTTCGAGCCCGGGACCTCTGGATTAAAAGGTCATCGCCTTAACCACTCGGCCATTCCGTCTTCTATACTTCACACTGCATTATTTACTTTATGTAAGTGTTCCATGTGTTGTCAACAATTTCAACAAAAACAGAAACACTCCAATTATTCCATCGTTTACCGTTACAAACGCTTGATAATTTTATCAATTTCAACTGTTGATTACTCATAAACGAAACGGTTTTTACAGTATATTTCTAGGCCCGTAGTGTTATTTTGCTCCCTTGTATACAGTTTTATTTTATTTTTGAAATCGGTAACAAAAAGTAAAAAAATTGCGAATTCGTCAATCTGTGAACAGGTCCCTTAAACTTCTAACGCGACACAAACCCAGCCCTACACCGAGCTGTTCACATGTTACACACACGATAAATCATTTACTGGTTGAAGTTAGAGGTAACAGGTTTCTGCTGTAGCGACAGCTGGGCCACCGAAGCCCGCCTTTTTGAAAGTTGATTCATAACTAAGCTGAAGCTTGTACGTTTGAGGCATGTTGGGGGAAAACCGGGCTTAATGCAAGTGCGTCAAGTGTCAAGTGATGACACTTTCCGCATTTATCATATTTTCCTTCGAAAGTTTCATCACTTGACACTTTCAAAGAAGTCTCATCATTTGACACTTTCAAAGAAGTCTCTCCTAAACATAAATCCACTGTAGGCGGAAAGTGCCGTCCCGGATCAGCCTGTGCGGCGCATTTATCGTATTTTCCTTCGAAAGTGTCATCACTTGACACTTTCAAAGAAGTCTCACCACTTGACACTTTCAAAGAAGTCTCTCCTAAACATAAATCCACTGTAGGCAGAAAGTGCCGTCCCGGATCAGCCTGTGCGGACTGCACAATCTGATCCGGGACGACACTTTACACACTTGCATTAAGCCTGGTTTTTCCACGACATGCCTCGTTTGAACTTGGCTTGATTTTTTGACACACTAGTTACTGTGATTCATTAGTAGTAGTATTACCAAGTGAATACTAATCTATTTAAATCCAGCAAAACAGCAAATAATCCTATACAGAATTATTCTTAATACCAGTCAGATTCGGTTATGATTAGTATTATACGTAGGAATAAAACGTCAAGGTTCATAGATAACGCGATGCTTAAGGCGAACGAATTGAAGCGTTTCCACTTCACGCTCACATTTCATCGTAGGCGGAGTAATTCTTATTTAAATAATCAAAAGATGTATCTATGCAAACTATTCGTCTGTTTGACGCAAAAAGCCCGTAACTGACATTTTACCAATTTTACTGGAGAAGCAACAACTGATTTTCTAATATTCAATGTAAACCTAAGTTTTTATTTTATATATTCGTAATACATTAAAATAAGCTTATCAAGGAGAAGTTGTTATTTGTTTACAGTTTAGTTTGACTAAAAAATATTTGTATAATTATGATTGTTCAGTTACATGACTTTTTCTGCTGAAATTGTTTGAGTGCAAAAAGTCTTGTAAGTGCACAAACAAGAGATTTTACTTCATATTTACAACATTCACACCTTTTGACAAGGTATTTTTTACTTTTATCATCAATATTATTATAATTAACTTTTTCATCAATTTAATTCATTTCAATTTATTATTTGTGATTTTTTTTTCATAACATAACTCTTAGTGCACAAAGCTGGTTACTTTAGTGCACAAAGCTGGTTACTGTAGTGCACAAAGCTGGTTACTTTAGTGCACAAAGCTGGTTACTTTAGTGCACAAAGCTGGTTACTTTAGTGCCCAAAGCTGGTTATTTAAGTGCACTGACCATACTTTTTGCGCCAACATTTTTGGCAAAATATTTTGTGTGTGCAAAAGTCAGGATTTCCAAGTGGAATTCAATCCTAACATTCAGATATGTTATGAGATATGGTATACAGGATATAAATATGCAAAAAAGTGTATTTCCTTTAAATTTGTCAGTTACATGAATTTTTCGCCAAGGTGACGAATTGTCCTGTTGTAGAAAGAATCATACAATACATGCATACCGTTATTGACAGTTTATGATGAATTGTGACAAATTGTCGTTTGTAGAAAGACGTGTTTGTTAAATAGCTTACCGCACAGTGTATTTCAAATAAGAACATCGTTAATACATTTGTGGCGCGTCGTGAAAAAACCAGTCTTAATGCATGTGCGTAAAGTGTCGTCCCGGATTAGCCTGTGCAGTCCGCACAGGCTAATCCAGGACGGCACTTTCCGCCTACAGTGAATTTATGTTTAGAAGAGACTTCATTGAAACAGAAAATACCATAAAAGCGGAAAGTGCTGTCCTGGATTAGCCTTTGCGGACTGCGCAGGCTAATCTGGGACGACACTTTACGCACATGCATTAAGTCCGGTTTTCCTACGACGCCCCTCATTTATTAATGCACGTATTATTTCGCTTATTGGTATGCACACTGCACAGTAAATAATGATTTCATAATTTTGAACAAGTCACAATGATATAAAATAAGCTTTTAGCCTTTTTCTCTTTCGGTTTTGGTAACATATATACATAATGCACTTATTATTTCGTTAAGTGGTATACATACAAATAATGGGTTATTACAACGTATTATTGTTTCAGTTAAATGCATGCTTATTCTTTTATAAATATGTTTAATTATTGCTTTACATACGGCATTGTTTCTTTCGGTTAGTGGTATATACATACGTCGTACATGTAATGCATTTATTTGCATCTAACGATTTACATAATGCATTAACTATCACGGGTATTACATAATGCATACAGTATTTCGGTTAATAGTATACATATTTCATTGGTTATTTCGTCGAATGCTTCAATGGCTATCTGAAATGACAGATCCAGATCGAAAAAGCAGGGTGCTGCATCCCACTCCTTTCTGGCTCCCCTCTGGGCTGGTCGAGACAGTAATGTTAAATATCTTTTAAAATTTCATATATTTTTGCAGCTATGCAATGACCTATTAATAAACAATGTTTCAAAACCTTAATAAGTAGCATTAGACTCATTAAAAACCTGGATTAAAACAAGTCAATTAACTTGACCGGCTTTCCACCCTGCCCCTTTTGAGCAGCACCGTGTACCTTTCTTGATTCTAGATTTTTCCCTAATCTGCTAAAATTATAAACTGATTCCTCACCCAGACATAGTCGCACAGGAAGGCCAACAGCAAGTAGTGTATGAGCGCCTGACCCTCGAGCATGCGCCACGCCCACCAGATGGCGAAAGTGGAGGACGAATGCAGGGCCTCGGACTGAAGTGACTGAAAGTAGATAGGACACTATATGTCAAACACTGACTTTCGGGCTTTTAGTACTATAGAAGAAGAAACGTGTACTTTCGTGGCTCCAGTCCTATAGGACAAAACAATGGACGTTCCTGGCTCCAGTCCTATAGGACAAAATAATGGACTTTCCTGGCTCCAGTCCTATAGGACAAAATAATGGACTTTCCTGGATCCAGTCCTATAGGACAAAATAATGGACTTTCCTGGCTCCAGTCCTATAGGACAAAATAATGGACTTTCCTGGCTCCAGCCCTATAGGACAAAATAATGGACTTTCCTGGTTCCAGTCCTATAGGACAAAACAATGGACTTTCCTGGCTCCAGTCCTATAGGACAAAACAATGTACTTTCCTGGCTCCAGTCCTATAGGCCAAAATAGTGGACTTTCCTGGCTCCAGTCCTTTAGGACACAATAATGGACTTTCCTGGCTTCAGTCCTATAGGACAAAATAATGGACTTTCCTGGCTCCAGTCCTTTAGGACAAAATAATGGACTTTCCTGGCTTCAGTCCTATAGCCTAGGTATGCTAGCAAGCACATTTCAAAACCAGGTAAACAATAAATGATTACAAAATGGTGAAAAATTCATAGTTCTAGTATTTTGAAATAGATATGATGGTGAACTATTGCTTGACCCCGCTATCATGTTCATTCCATGTACATTTACTCGATTCACACTATCAAGGACTTGGATGAGGATATAATGCAAGGTTTAACTTGCGTCACATACTGTCAAACGTTGTAACGTGACAAGAAATGAATGAATGTACACCCCTTATTCCTAACAGTCTAACCTTCCAAGAAATGTGCGAGGGCGGTGTAAGATGTCCGTGATAATCATAACGCGGAGTTATAAATAGTGTAGAGTTAACCAATATTTAAATGGGATTAAAAAGGGTGTTTGATAATTAAGCCTATACACTCACGTATTTAATACCATTTATAGAAAAAAAAATCATATACTGATATAAAATTTATAATGACATCAGAAAACTACATCATCTGAGGAAATGATTATCAAGTATTTAACAGATTATATGATTATACATATTGTTACACAATAAAATAGTTATTCATGCCAATTTGTACAGGCTTTGTCCGAAATACCGCAATCTCATTACACTCAAATCCTAACATTGTTGGGATCTGAAGACATCGTATAACAGGTCCCGTTCAAATGACCTTTCGAACAATAAAATATCAGCCCTGCTGCGCCCAATGAAATTGTCTGTTGCACAGCAAAGTTTGGTCACGGTTATTGAAAAGTGATGCATTTCCAGCTGATCCTCGGGAATAAATCATTTACAGTTACTGAGTTAATGTTCACAAGGATAACAATCGATATAGTGGTACCTAAGGCGAGTAAACAATCAAAGTTCATGTTAATTTCTTGCATAGTATTTGTGGTTTTTCTATGAAGTTATACCACAACATTTTGAAGGCAACACTTTTATTGGCTCCTGAAAAGGTCATCTGAACGTGACCCCTTATGTGAAGTCAACAGATCCTGTCAGCGGACAGACTGAAGACGATTTTAATGAGCTGGGAAATACCAGCATGTCTCATTTGCCACGAGTTTTAATGCAGGAATTTATCTGTGCTTTAAGAGGCTTTTATTCTGCCTGTTATTGAGTTTGTTATCCCTCAATCGAGTTGCCGGGATCATGGGGATTACAGCTAATATCTAATTTCCGCATGTTTGATCGCCCGATGATTTATCTTGTTGAACATGCCATTTTGAGCGGTTGTTCAACCGGCTGTAGCACAGTTAATTTAACATGTAAATGTTTTTAAATATTTGGGCAAATATAAGGTGACAACTTCTGCAACATCTACTTTTTTTCCTTCAGATATGATTTGGTGAAAATTACGTTAAACAAAATTCTTTTCAAAAATGCTATTGTGGTCTTTAAGATGCCCGAACATATTTTACTAAATTTTTTTCAGCATTTTTACCTGAAAGGAATCGTTAATTCTCAAATTTTGATTACAAAAATCATATAAAACATGACAAAACATAGCCAAGATATACTAAGTCACATTAAACACGGAAAAACTAGATGTGCCCATACGACACATGTTTGGACACAGATAAATGGCCAACACTAATTTTTGCCTCTATAATTTTATTTTCATATACATGTATATTCTGTAGTGAAGGGCCATATTTGGCTAAAATTGGTCACTGGCAGAATTCCTTTCTTTATGATCACCTATATGTATACATTACGGTTCTTCAGCTGTGATAGTTTGAGCGAAATCTGACAAGCAGTTAAAGAGGTGTTGAGTCGGGACGTAGGGACGGACGGACAAGTGCAATGCCTAATACCTCCCTCTTTGTGGGAGGCATAAATATGTTCAGAAAATATATTCGTTTTACTCGGTATTACGAACAGTAAATCAAAGATATTACGAATAGTAAATCAAAGAAAGTACAAAAACGCTCTTTCTAGTGTTAAAAAAGTTGCTTGGAAAAATCGAAAACTTCAAACCTAAAAATGCAAGGTCATGTGACCTACTTACAGCTATATTAGGGCTCTTTGCGGGCATCATAAAGATGTCGTTATAGCTCCACATCATCTGATCCCACATGGCGGAAGCGAGGCCGACCTGAGCGCCATAGCAAAAACACCGCCAAAATATAAATTTCTTAGAAAAATACTTATGAGTCCTCGTATCGTGTTTTTCATTGGAAGATTCTATATGGTTTCCATTCTTATCGTCGTTCGTCCATGGCAGAGCGCTGACCTCTTTCCGCGGCGGTTGCTTCCACCACAAAAAAAAAAGCATTCCGAACACTAAAGCTATTCCACCAATGGTGTCGCTTGTGGAGTCGATCCAGAAACCGAGCTCGCTATGGTGAGATTCGTAAATCTTATTGGCGGCATGGGCCCGGTACACTGCCCCGTCCAGCGCATCCAGGTAGGTCCTGATTTCAAATATTAAAACACCGATCCTTCTATTCTTCAACGAATCTGAGACTATAAACTTCGCGGCAACGAAGGATAAAAATAAATGGGTAAATGTGATCATGTTTGGCGTGATGAAGTAAAACACTTCACTAAAATGCGTTAAGTCGTTAAAATACTCCGATAAAGGGGTTATCACATAATGCGTTGTAGGATCCTGCATACAAAGTTTCACAGAGAGGGGACGGAATGGGGACCACGACTGGCCCGGGACCTTCTTCTCGTTAACTAGGTCGACCCGCTGGAGGGTGTGGTACAGGGTGGCGTCCATTATGAGGTAGTAACTGACCACCGTCACCACCAGGATCAGCACGCAGTGGCGCTGGTTCGGCGATAGGCCTGAGCAACAGGTCTCCATGGTAACGGATAAGTAGGAATGCTGGGAGGGGCTACTTCCGGGTGACGTTTGTCCGTTACGCCGCGCTACTCCATTCGTCATCAGCGTTAATAATCTGAAATATAAATGTTTTACCTACAACAGTTTGTATTTTAGCAACAACAGCTGCTGCTAATGTGGTTACTACTACTGTCAATACTACTACCACTGAACGGGGCTGTTGCTACTGCTACCAAGCGAGCTACTGGTACTACAATTATATCAACAATTTATCAAAAACACTGTAAATCTGCATTTAAACAACAACAACAACAGCTGCTGATGTTGCATATACTACTTCTACAATAATAATAATAAATAATAAGAAGAAAAAGAAGAAGAAAAAGAAGAAGGAGAAGAACAAAAAGAAGACTAAAAAGAAGAAGAGGAAGACTAAAGAGAAGAAGAATGAACGAATGACCAAAAATGAATGATTTACGAGCAATTAAAAGTACTTAAGGCCAAAATTTTTTATTTTTGTTTTACGGGAAATTTTTTTTTGTAATTGAGTCCAGTAAAAATAAAAATAATGTCTTTTTATCACCAGTCGACAAAAAAACTGAAAATAAAAATGAAAAAAATATAATTTTATTTATTTTTAAAATAAAACATTTGTTACAGTCACGGTCAAAAACATGCACTTTTAAGACATACTAGTAAAAATATATTAGTTGAAAACTCTTTATCTATGCATTTGAGCAGAATTAAACAATCATTATTTCATACTTATCCAAACATTTATTATTTTTAACTTGACAACTGCTTTTGTTTCATATTGTATTGTCATATTTCTGTGCTTGTACACTTGTTATTATTTTAATTTAAACATGAATTAGCTGGCACTTAACGTTGAACCCAGTACCTTGTCCATTATCTTTTTTTTTGTAACTACTGGATCATCTGGAGCTCACTAACTTAATACTGAAATTTGGTAGTTTCCCGACCTGTTTTCTTTTATTCATACTTTAAATTGACATGGCCTAAAACTTTACCCTAAAAATTTACCAATTTTCAAACTGGTCCGATGTAATCATTAGGCAATTTAGACAGTTTAATAATGCATATAATTTAAGTATGGCATTTTAATCAATAATATTTATTTCATCAAACCTACCCAAAGCTTTTCATAATGTCAAAATGTTTGCCTGAGAACACCTCTGCTTCTTCGGCAAAGACACTCAAAATGATTACATTTCTTTCACATAAATCGGTAATGATGTCAGAAACTCTATTTTGCGAATTGAAATGGATTCTCGTTTTTTTGATAAATTTTCAGATTTTTTCTGCCGATTTGGGGAATTGGGCCTGGCTTTTTATAGTGAAAATTAGCACGAAATGCCTGATTTTGGGGAACACTGGCCACTGGAGTAACCTACCTCAATGTTTTTATTGTTTTAATATATATATATTTTACTGTGCTTTACATTAATATACGGCATTAACAAAAGCACGTGTACATGTAAATTACGTGCACTATATTAAATGTGTTAAACATTTTAGTTTATTGTTCATTGCAGTAACTTATATAACTTTAAATATAATGTTCATGTCAACATATATACACTGTTATCCTATTTACAAGTGCTTCACAAAATATTAATGAACTCAAATTTGTAAATAGTATACTATAATTAGCATGGCTATATGATTTTTTGGGGATGTTTTGATCATGAATCCCAATCTATTTCCTAGAAGGTACATGTTTTCTGATTACAAAACTGAAATGATCATGACAATATCTTACTTGGAAGTGAAGTTATGACAATTTTTGTAGAGCACCCGTCAAAGTGCAATAAAACGTTATACAAGAAAAAAACATGAAAAGTCAGCCCAACTATGAATTTGTGTTTATAAAGCTAACAGCTATGGGGGGAAATGTATTTTTTAAATGGTGCATGTTTTCTGATTACAAAACTGAAATAAAATCATAATTATCTCACTTAGAAGTGTTGTTATGACTATTTTTGTACACCACCCGAAAGGCTACAATAAGACGCAAATTGGGAAAATACATGAAAAATTAAGACTACTGTCATTTTTTTCATTATTAAGATAACACACTTTGCCAAAATGTAATTTTGTAAAGGTGCATGTTTCCTGATTACAAAACTGAAATAAAATTTAATTTATCTCACATAGAAGTGTTGTTATGACTATTTTTGTACATCATCCGTAAAGGTGCAATAAATGTAATGCAAAAACAACATAAACAGTAATACCAACTATGAATTTTTATTATTAGGCTGAATACATAATGTCCATGTGTGCAGCCTAATTTTAAATACTAGTTGGTATGATTGTTCATGTTTCTTGCATTACATTTTATTGATAGTTTTATAAAAATCAACTGTTCTTTATGTGACTTGTTTTGCCGCAATGATTTTTACTTACAAAAATGATATATAGTCAACAATTATTATGCCCCAATTTAGTTGTTAACCATACTCTAAAGATATGTGTAAACGGTGTATATTTCAGCAATAGGAAAATTTATAGCGATTGCTCGTAAATATCCACTTAAACTTTAATTGAAATACCAGACTGACAAATGTACGAACCGACTGGGTACGAATTGTTTCGACGTAATTGGTTGTATAATTCAAATAATTAAACAATTGACAACGCATATGCCCTTGTTTAACATATAGGATCCATCTTAATACATGCAATATATCCCTACTAGTGTGTCGACAGCAAACATATCTCAAATATTTATATTTCTTCCGTATTCACGGTATTGTTATTCGTACACACCGCCGCCATCTTGGAATTGCGTTCAGTTTAACATGGGTTCGGAAAGAACCCATAAACAATAACTTTCCGGTTAAATTCGTTCTAAAGAAAGGTAGCATTTAATAAAAACCAAATTCATTGTTAAATATGTAGCCTGAAATCCAGCGAAATCGTCTTGTTTTTAAGAAATATTGGATTTTACACTTTTTCTGCGGAATTTTCGTATCTAAAAATAATACTCACGTGGATTCTTTTATGGTTTCCCTGGTATTTCATCATCGTATTACTATATGCAAAGTAGATTGGTTCCAGAAATTTACGTTTTATATGAATGTAAGACCGAAATAAAATGGTCCCAGCATTGGGCCGCTTTTCGCTACTAATTAATATTCATGAGCTTCCTCCAAGGGACACTACTCTCGCTGCTTTGGCATCGCTACTATAATGAATTGCTGCACTCTGGTTGACATAACAAGGCTGAACGAAATATATACCAATGTATCAAAAACAACTAACTGGTAAAATAGGATATTATATTTGAAGTTTGAACTTAAGAACAATCCATTTTAACTTTACTGTCCGAAATACAAACATACCCGATAACCAGTCCAATTGACATATTCCAGACACAAAATTTCACACTCCATTTATCAACAAGATAATCCTTTAATTAGTTGTGTCCGCTGATTCTACGACAGCTTGCTAGCAATCATCTTTAATAAGACAGTGAATGCTGACAAAAAGCGCGTTGTTTTCACAAATTTGATAAGAGATTCCGAGATGAAACCACGCACCTAGCAGACTGTGCCAGATTGGCTATTGGAAAATAATGGTTTGTGTTAGAAACTGCGTTCTATACATAAACATTCTATACATTCGTACTCAAAGTGTTTCGTCTCCATCGGGAAAGAAATGGAAATAGTACTTTTTATTGGAACATGGTACAAAACATTTTAGCTTTCGGCACAGATTTTTTTTTGTGCTACGAATAAAATACAAAGTCGGCCGGCGCTCCCGTAAAACAAAAGATAAAACAATGTTGGCCTAATACTTTTCCAGATTGCTTACGGTAACTTAAAACTTCCACGACAATCCAAACACTCCAAACACTTCGAGTAATCTGTGCACATTAATGTACAATATGCAAAATAAACGATAACAAACATCGAAAGCTTATATATCCAAATCCATACGGCCTCTCGTGTGATACGTCATCACACAAGCCACTCGACTAATACATACTCTTGGAACAACTGACTAGCGTAATATTCCTTTTATTATATACCACGATAAACTTCAAATGTGCATTTACCGTATTTTATTTTGATTATAAACTACAATAATGACTAATAATTTGTAGGTATAGATTATATTTGTTTACACAACTAATGATGACGTCTTTAAAAAAGTAGTCCGGCTAGTATGGTAATACGGGATCGGAAAAATAGCGAGTAGCATAATACGGGATTTTGTTTCTGACGACATGTATTTCACCGATTGATACAGCATGTATTTTGGTAAGATTTTAAACAGGTATATAATAAAGCTGTTTATTGCACCGTGTCCGATTTTGAGTGCGAATACAATAGGATCATGTCCAGACTGGGTTACAGTTACACTCGTTCGATATTAATATTGGCTATATTATGTCGTACGATTGTCTATCGAAGTCGTGCATTATTTTGTACGGTTAACATAAAGAATTTAGTAATCGGTTAATAACAAATTATGTACGAACACGTCAATGCGCATTTAAAAATACTGCGGATATAATTGTCTAACTTCAATGCAACGGCAATTTTGTACTTTTACGAAAGTACAGAAAAATGCCACACTCGACCATTGAATTCGTTTTAATCTACAAATGCAGTGAACGAGTTCTCATTTGCACTTGCTTTCCAAAGACTGGGGTGGGGATACGAAAAACCTCGTATTTGTAAAATGATCTTGTATATAATTTCCCAAAACCAGCGATTAGTAATGTGTAAGACTGTCAGAAAGTTCAATGTTAATACGATCAATTCTCTTTCTCTACAGCAGTATTAAGTTCAACCAATACACCACATTTTTATATAAATAACCAATTATCTATGTATTAATTACTCAAATTGTATTACTTCATAGCATGACAATTCATAATCTAAATGGTGCTGGACCCGTTCCCTTTGGAACATTGATAGAGTACTGAAATATAAGTAAACCTTTTTTCAAGCATTTATCTACAGCTCGCACATGGTTACCATTTAGATCGCATTTTACTAACGTTCATCATTTATATCCCATTATACAATTAAAGGAATGTCTCCCAGTCACGGCGAGAATGTTGAAGTAGCGCGTTCCTTGGTTACTATGGCAACATAACCCTTAATTAGGATGTGTTGACACTTTGATGTGCTTGCGTGTTCACACACATACATGTATATTACTGTCAAATGCAATGTTTGTTATGAAATGTGAATAGGGTATATTTGGGTACAAAAAGTAATGAGCTATCAGTACGTCAACAGAAACAATCGGAGAGTCGCAACCATGCAGTGCTTTAACTTTACCCTCCTTCAACAAACATAATATGAGGTGTGTCATGAGAAAACTGGGCTTCATGCATGTGCGTCAAGTGTCGTCCCGGATCAGCCTGAGCAGTCCGCACAGGCTAATCCAGGACGACACTTTCCGCCTACAGTAGATTTATGTTTAGAAGAGACTACCTCAAAATAAAAAATACCATAAAAATGGAAAGTGTCGTCCCGGATCAGCCTGTGCGGACTGCACATGCATTAAGCCCGGTTTTAATGCTGATCAGGAACGACACTTGACGCACATGCATTTAACATGATTTTCCCACGACACGTCGCATATCATTGAATGCATATTGTCACCACCATTTACTATTCGCGGTATGTAAACATGCTCTTGTTCGATATTTATTGGCAGATATAATCTTGCTGTTACAAGTGTCATCACCATGTTTACTTGTCATTCTGGTATGTGATACATGTGCTAAGTATACCTTGCCAACAATTGGCGAAAATATATATTCAATATATCCGCGTAATAAGGAAATAAACTGCTATGTATAAATGTCTCACTTTGCAAAATGTCACCCAAATGGATTAGTGAATTGCGAAAATAGTGTGACTTAACTGGGCTTGTTCACAGATTTTTGTATTTTGAAATTAAATATGCCATAAAACGTCAAATTAAAGTATCTCAAATAAAAAACCTAACTACATTAACAAGAAAATTAAAAGAAAGAAAAAAGTTACTCCATCCGGGGTTCGAACCTCTGAACACCGGATCAAAAGTCTAACTCGTTACCTCTCGGCTTATCCGACGTTCATACTTATAGTTGTATTATTTACTTTATGTAAGCGTTTCACGCATTTTTATCATTTCAACGAAAACAACATAAAATAAAATATTCTTCATAAAATATATAACGAAAACAACAGAAACACTCCAATTTTTTTATCGTTTAGCGTTAGGACGTCGACACTGACGAAACCACCACCCAGACTACCATCAACAACAAACAATTATCTATCTGAAAACAATTGAGCGGTTAAGAGAAAAGCGTGCATAGATTCATACAAATAAAAAATACGGGCGTGTACAGGTATCAAGTATCGTTTTCCTTGCCTCCGGGACAACATAACAACGTCTAATTTTTACATAGCAAATAGCTCAGTAAATGTCTAGGCCGTAAAATGGCAAACATTATTTGTGCAACCACAAAACTGCCATGCCATAAGCGATCAAATAATTTTGTAGTTGAAACTGAATTTGTTTATATCAAATATTGATTCAAACATTGCTCTGTGTATATACAAGCCGCCTTTCCCCAAAACTGATTTTCACCTTTACTATTGGCCTACTTTTATACACATGATGTACATAGACTTTTCTGTAGTTGGTTATTTATTATGTCAGATATCTCCGTTTAAAAATCAGCTCTCCTAGTATATGAACGCAGAGTGCCGAATCTGGTACAGTCTGAACGTTCAGATTCATTACATGTAACTACATATTTACGCAACGTTTATGGTCTGTACCTAGTACTTAATGAACAATGACCACGTTTAACATCGAGTCACGGAGACGCACGTGTGGCACGCGCATGCGACAGACAGCCGCTGTCAGGTGCAGATTTCTTGACGATTAGTGCTGGGCGGGCAATTTGGCGGTAGCATGCAGAGAATGCAACCAACACAGACGGCAATGCAGTGGATCCCCACTGTCTTTTTCCTTTCCTTAATAGTCTCGCGCATAAAATAAACCCTTTAAATGAGCTATTAAAGGCTCTTGATCAAAGTTTATGTAATACATTTTCAAACTCTTCAGGTGAATATAAAACTGCATAAACTCAGGGTGGCGTAATCTGATATTGCCTAACTAGACGTTTTTCTACAAAAGCTTTTTGCCACTTGTTCGTACAGTAATTATTTAGCTTTTAACTCAGGCAATTGTTCACTTGTCCGTTCGTGCTCAGGGATACAATGGGATATACGGACGATTTATTTCGCTGTTCCTGCATTATAACACGTTTTCTTAGTATTTCATTATTATTATAAAACAATGTGTTCAGTCTGCATTTATTCACCAAAGACATCAAAAAATCCGAATGTGTGATCACTGAACCGTCTCCGAGGACGTTATACATTGCGACATGTTCAGAGGACGTTATACATTGCGACCTGTATCTGTCATCCAAGAGTATCGTCACGTGGAGTAAAGAGACACCAATATCTATTTAAATTCAGTTTACTTCGTTTACTAAATAAGTAACTCAATTAAAATTCGCTCATTTAATTTAATTGATTAATTTATATGCAAATACGCAGTTATGAAAACGTCTTCATTATTAACATAATGTATACACATTACAATTACATATAATGGGGACTTACCGGTACCTATAATGTATAAAATCCAATACAGGATATGTGATACATTCAGTAACTATGTATACTATATAGTATAGGCACACTCACACAAAAGTAGCCTGTGCACGTTGATTTATTGTCTTCCTGTTAACGCTGCCTGTACCAAAAGTGAACTTCAACATAATCAAACAATTTCAGGGTATGGAGTCCTCCAATAAATATTATATTTTTATGCTCGTTTACATTTTATATATATACTTTATTACTAAAAAGTAAATAGATCGACGCATTGTGCCGCAGTACTTTTGATAAAAATTCAGTGAAAGAGTACTGGCACTCCCTAAATTCAACAATAAAAGGGCATTTACTCCAATATTTGCAAAACTATGATATATCAATATTTATTTTATTGGTTTAAAGATGCATAAATATTGAATCAACAATCGCTATTCAATACCATATGCACTATATGTGCTATATTTCCATCAATATGCAGAGAAAGTCATTTTCAAATTAAAAAGGTGTTCTTTTACAATCAATCACAATTTCTCTCACGATTTGAGAACTGGTACCCCCATTTCTATTTTTCAATGAATATAACCCACATTTTAAAAGAGATTTACTCCAAAACTCCCGTTATCTACACCCCTGATGCCAACACTGTCCCATAATACTGTCCCGTTATACACTAATTAAGGCGCGTCGTGGAAAAAACCGGGCTTAATGCATGTGCGTAAAGTATCGTCCCCTGGACGGCACGTTCCGCTTTTATGGTATTTTCTGTTTCAAGGAAGTCGCTTCTCAACATAAATCCACTGTAGGCTGAAAGTGTCGTCCCGGATAAGCCGCGGACTGCACAGGCTAATCTGGGACGACACTTTACGCACATACATTTAGCCCGGTTATTTCGGACACTGGTTAACAAGCATAACATAAGCTTCGCATAATTTTCATAAAGGAATATACAATAAATCATCCATTATTACACATCTACGCTTCTTTTGGGGACTTTTTAAATAGTACTCATCGTAATGACGAATGACAATTACGACCCACACGAAAGCAACAGCGGATAATTATTATCTAGGCAAACACTTCAATATTGAAATAAATCATAGCAAGGAAAGTCACCTCTTATGCATAGTGTTCTAGACCAACGAACTGCATACTATATACACGTGTAGACAACGTTATTTATCACGTGGTTAGGCCAGAGTCTTTTAATTTTTAGATTTACGGGAATTTTTTCAAAACTGAGCACCAAGAGGAGGGAATAAACATAAAAATAACATAGAAAAAAGTGACCATCGGAAATAATAATAAAAATAAAATGATTAAAAGTAAACAAACATCCATTTAATGAATTGAGCCTTAAATCAAGCATGTTTTATTTATCCAAATTTTATCAGCGTTGCGGAGATGACCGTTTCGGTAATGACACTTTAGCAAAAAATTCACTTGAAAATGCAAGCAATATTGTTTTACGTGCATTAAAAACCTTCCACATGAGACAGAACCATAAATGAAGGTGAATGGATTCAATAAGCAATTACTATGTAGCCACAGTTTTATATATCAGCATATACGGTAATGACAATTAAAAGTAGATCTATACGCAGTATAAATGACAACTTTCCCTCGACGTGTGATGATAACTAAAATATAAGCACTGCTACTAACCGGTTTAAAATATTCCCCCTTAAATTCCTGATGATGACGCAGTATGTTTGTGTCTGTATACGTCATCATTTCTATAATTTTCAGTGTTAGTATGGATTGTTGCGGAAATGACAACATACTGGTGACGAACCAACAACTGTCACCATGCACAGTTTAACTTGTCGGAAATACGAAAAAAAATGAAGCATCATATAATTTACTCTTATAGACATATTTATAAGTCAACTTTTTAATGTTATTATTAGTTATTTTCTTATTAAAGTTGGTTAACATATGGACACACCTTATATGACTGTCATTTTAGGCAAGTGCGCAATTTAAAGATCCGCGTTAGACTGTGGTTAGTTTATGAGCAAGAAAGTCTTCAACATATCATTTTAAAATTAATGACACGCCTTTGACCATTTTTTGTAGAATTACCCACCTATCAATGTTTCCGTGGCATATACGGTACTTAGACTGAGCGCGATTCGCGACAGGCGGGAATTCAAGACATTCCGAATAATTCCGGGTCCCGGGGTAATCGAATTTGGTCGCATGTTCAATCCCGGTAATAAAGGCCCCCCGGATCATCATAAACCTTTAATAACAGACCTTATATATAATGTTTCCGGTTTGACATGTGATGGGGTAAGGGTTAATTCACAAGATTTTAAATATAGCAACTACCAATTCCTTTCAACTTAAAGCTGATTTCCATTCAACACAAATATTTCGGTTACGGTCATCCATTATTATCACTACGGTGGCATAGATGTGACATGTGCATGTTTTTATTTATGTCGTTCCCACGACATATTAAGTCGTGGGAACGAGATCTTTCTCGTGGGAACGACATAATTATGTCGTGGGAACGACATATTAAGTCGTGTGAACTATATAATTAACTCGTGGTAACGACATATTAAGTAGTGGAAACGAGATCTTTTCTTGTGGGAACGACATATTAAGTCGTGGGAACGAGATAATTAACTCGTGGTAACGACATAATTAACCAAGCAGAATACACTTTGTTTAAAAGCATGTTTCAAAATGTCTGATTGTTTTTCTTCTGCGAGAGCAAGATGGAATTTGATAGGTTCATTTAGTCGTTCCCTCGACAAAATATCTCGTTCCCACGGCATAATTATGTCGTTCCCACGAGATAAGATCTCGTTCCCACGACATAATTATGTCGTTCCCACGACATCACGACATAATTATGTCGTTCCCACGAGATAAGATCTCGTTCCCACGAGATAAGATCTCGTTCCCACGACTTAATATGTCGTTCCCACGACATAATTATGTCGTTCCCACGAGATACGATCTCGTTCCCACGAGATAAGATCTCGTTCCCACGACTTAATATGTCGTGGGAAGGGAACGACATAAATAAAAACATGCACATGTCACATCTATGCCACCGTACTGTCATCAACCCTGCATGAATTTGCTTTCATGATATTCACTAGTATCACGTTTAATGTAATACATTGATAGGTGCATTACGACAGCTTTGGAATAAGTTTTGAAAATGATAAATCAACAAACAGAACGTACAAAAACTGAAACAGATACGTTCATAACAGATGAATTACAACGCAATGCTTCTACCTTTAAAAACAATAATTAGGTTACTCAGCCGATAGCTGCAATTTCCAGCAGATGCGAGAGAGATGATGTTAACATGCTTTGGTGTTTCGTTGAGCAATGTTTCATGCTTAGAGCAGACGTGATATTTATGAAAAGCAGACGAAATTATCAAACAATTGTTTATACTCCTCAGAAAATATAACGCCCTACTTGCTGCTCCGCAGGTAAGTATTCTAGGTTACGTTTTTCCTGCCTGTTGCCGGCTTGCTGTTTTATGAACAACAATGCGGTTATTTAGCCTTAGGCCCCCTACAAAGTACTAGATCTAACACAAGACAATTCTGCCCCACGGCTTTACGACTAAACACACAGAAATACCTCGACACTTTTCTATAAAATTTTAAACAAAACATATAATACAAACCTTTTGATGGTTTAACATTTAAAAATTTAACCAAAAAATCCACCATTAAAACACAACTAATATCCGAAAACCACTATGAAATAACCACCAGTCTAACTTCTACACAAATGATGTACAGAAAACCTCTCGCGTGTGTGCTATTTATAGCTCGCTGTAAAACCGGCTGTGTACTGTGCTGAGTTCAAATGAAATGACACAGTTCAATCTGACACTGTTTTCGGACGATTTAAAAACTCTCCGCTACTCTACGTTATACACGCTTCGTTTAACGGGGAGCACATCGTAAACCAGTATAAACCAGTAATCGTACGATAATGCTGAAGCCTCAGGTGATTACTGTGTAGTCAGTGGACTGTATTTTATCACTACAGTAACCTATTTTAATAATGTATAACCTTAGCTCACCGGTAGCATACGCCCGAGGCCAATTAAGTAAAATATTATTTGTCTAATTTAAGCCCTGTGCGGTGGCTGTATGTATACGAGTCTTAAGGATGTACGATCGTTTCGGGTAATTTTTCAAACTATCCAGAATAGTATATTTTTTTGTATGCTGATTGTCAATTCTATATATGTCAAATATATGAAATAAAAAATGGGGGTCACCGTGAATTATTTTTAGATAATCAAGTTTTTTCTATACCCGATAATTTTTTAAAATCGCCATTTTTAAGAATTATAAAATAGGGGGTGGTGTTAAAAAATTGTATGTAAATTAGATAATAATGAACCGCTCACTTATTAGTTACTGAATAAACAAGCAATATGTTCATTGTATTACAAAGAAGACACTAAAGAAAAAAAAAAAAAAAAAAGAATATATGTTGAAGGGTTATACAAGATGACAAATGTTTATATGTTTTGACATTTTATTGCCTTTTATAATTTGCTGACATGCAATACACATACATATTTTTTTGTCGGTTATAATTTCCAAAAGTGCTTGAACTTTTAATACAATGAAGACAACTACTTTAGCACTAAATTTAGATGAAGAAAATGAAAGATCACCGTGGATTATTTTTTGCTACAGCCATTTTGAAAATGAACTTTATTATGAAAAATAACCGAAATATTATTTTAACAGTATTTTTCAACAAATATTGATTTAAAATATACCAATAACAATGTACTTTGTCATATAAAGTGATTCAACATAAATGGCATGTGTTTAACAACTTTTTTTGTTTTGTTTTTATTGAAAAAAAAAGGTATATTTATATTGAGGTATTTAATTGCCCCACCCACCATTTAACCACTGTATATTTTCTTATGAGTCGATGTATTTGTATGTTATTAATGTCAAATTCTATGTTTGGATCGCTATAATAATCAACTAAATCTCTAACGTATAGATAATAAAAGAAAATATAACAGATTGCCTTATGTTTATTCCGCCTTATACTTTACAAAATGTGCAGAACAAATATGGTAATTCAACTGCAATGTAATATCTTGTATGTGGTTGTATTACATGAAAAAGCCTTCATTTAAATATAAATTTAAGAAATAATGAGAAAGAATGATACTTTATCATCTTTTTTGAGGCTGTACATCCTGATGGTGGCATATTATCACTGTATGGAACAGCCCTAGATCTTTGAAAAAAACAAACTCTGTGATATGATTATTCTTATGACTTTGTTACAATTTTTCATTGAGAATTTATTTCTGGTCAATTGTACAACCATAATATGAAATGACAAAAAATAACATTATAATGTAATGTACAATAATCATATATCAAGATTAATATATTGCTTAATAATCTTGAAATACAAATACTGTATTGCAAATTTCCAGATAAATATTGTCAATGTACAATATCAGTCATAAAATGAAATTGAATGTACAACACATATTCATACAAAAGGCCCATGTAACCCAGTAATGACATCACCCGAGTTCCAAAAATGCATTGAAACAATATACAAATAAGCAGTATGTCCAGACTATTTTAAATAATGCATAACTGAAATACATTACATACATGATTTATTTAAAAAGGACACAATAAACAAACATGACAATCATTTTTTATCCAATACATTCTAAGTCTAGACCTTTACTCTGCAAATTCAGATTTTGGTCTTGTTCGAAAGAAATTATATCCATTTAACATTTGATGCAATTTTGTACCAACAACTCCCATCGGTCAGTTAACTCGACTATGCAAAGTAGTAATGTCTATACATATTACCAAACTTTTACAAAAACAACATGACTATGTGCAATAAACAAAACAGTAATTTGGATAATTTCCTTAATTTGCAATTGACTATTAAAGTATATTCAACGTTTCAAATGAATAACGTGTGTTGTTTTGGGGTAATAACATTGATGAATAACCAAAAAAGTATTTTCGCAATATCTAGACCAACTACTGGTCATATATTAAGCATTAATGTTTTCACAATGGGTATGGTAATTCATACTTGAGAATGAGTTGCACCACAATTGTTTACATTTAGTACAGCAATCATACTTCCTAATGAGAAGCACAACAATGGTTCATAATGATTATTGCAATCATACTTTCTATTGAATTGCACAACAAGTTTACTCAATGATAAGCACAACAATGTTTCATATTTAGTAGCACAACAAACGTTTCACATTTAGTACTGCAATCATACTTCATAATTGGTAGCACAACAATGCTTCAAAATGAGTAGGACAACAATGTTTCACAATGAGTATCACAATGTTTCAAAATGGGTTGCACAACAATGTCTCACAATGAGTAGCATAATGTTTCAAAATGGGTTGCACAACAATGTCTCACAATGAGTAGCATACAAAGTTTCAAAATGGGTAGCACAACAATGTTTCACACTGAGTAGCACAATAATGTTTCACAACGAGTAGCACAACAATGTTTCAAAATGAGTAGCACAACAATGTTTCACAATGAGTAGGTTACATATGTTTCACAATAAATAGCAAATACAAATTTCACATAAAGTTGTGCAATTTTGGTTCTCATTGAGTAGTACATCTAGCTTTTACAATGATTAGAAAATGTACTCAGTTGTTCTGTGACAATAATCTGCTATGGCCACTATTATCTTTTCTGATTTTGTAACTCGGATTTGTCCGTTAGATACCTCTGACAGAAGGCTCCTGATACCTTCCACTCCATTTCTTTTAGAAACAACACACAAATGATGAAACTGTAATCCACTACCAGCAATGGTCCTTGCAACACCTTGACTGATAATTTTGTTATCTATCATTATTTGCAAAGATTTGATGTTAGAGACAACATTTTGTGAAACATTGTGGGCTACTATAGCTCGGTCAAAACTGAATGCAAATTTGTTAACAACAGATCGTTCTAGAGAAACAAACTTCACTAACTTCTCTAAAGCTACCACATCATGTAATGCACTATGTGCTATGTATGAATCACCAAAAAGTTCTTGCACTAAGCTTTCTTGCTTATAAGATTTCAAATTGGGGAAGCTCTTTTTGAACATTTTATAAGTATCCAAAAATCCATGAACATTACGTTGAAATTCAGAAAGTTTACCACAATTTTGCAAAGCATGCAGCAAGACTTTACAGTCAAAAGACTCTATATTATGCCCAACTAAAATGATTGGTGATACTTTATTGCATTTCTGTAAGAAATGAAGAAAACTATCCAATGCAGATTTGATTGAAACAGCTTCAACTACTTGTCCATTAACAATCATGGAGTGGCCTACAATCGTCAATCCGGTAACTTCGGACGCTTTCGCGGACATCTTCTTAACTGGCATAACATGGGTTGAAAACTGCCCAGTTTCATGAACGGCAGCAATCTGGACAATATGAGTACGATCTAGAAAAAAATACAACATACATTTTATTAAAAAATTATTACAATCATTTTGTCTGATTGCATATCGATATAATCATTAGATATTCATACACAATTCCCTCCATTGAAACAGTGAAACATCTTTTATGTTATTTTAAGCCCCTTTCAAGTTAGACAGTGTACTATCGTGTGTATTATTTTGAAAGCCGCTTGATAGTTACATGAAAAGTTGACTATGTCTAGTCACATTAGAAATATGTAAATCTGCATTTGGGTTTATAATTCAATTACATACTAGTTGTACAATTATCGTACATCAAAACTGGATGATGAAAAATAGCTTTTTGTGCAAAATTACTTTCATATTTGATTTCCCACAAAGGTTTGTAATGTATAACATTTTGAAAGTTATAATGTAATCGATAAATGAAAATGATGATTAAAAAGATGCCTTACCTAACCCTGTTGTTTCCAGATCAAAGAAAACAAATCCTTTCCCAGTGGTCTCGAGACCTGCTGGACCAGGCTTCGGTACAGGTGGGGGAATAGTGGTGAGATCTACATCATGGTCACCTACATAAATGTAATAGGTTTCCATTAAACAAACATTGATTTGAACAACAGACACAAAACATTTGTTTTTTAAAATTGGAAAATTGTTTAATTTTTATAGGACCCACAAAGTGACATTTGAATGAATATCATGAATTTATTTTACTGTTAGTGTATCTATTAAAAAAGAACACAAAAGTTTAAGGTACAAATAAACTTACAGTTCGTTTAGCTGTACCTCTTCTTGTAGGGAAGTCTCTGCACTAGATTTTGCGACATCTTCTACTGCTTGTCCAGCCTCATTCTGTCTATTGGTGAAATAACATATGCCTGAATTGTAATCATTGTCATACTATGCGTATTACATACTATGCGTATTTTAACACAACCAATATGTCACAATATCACATAATTAACAGTAATGGTTATGAAGGCAACTGGTCTCTTGTTGTACATGTATGTATGTTACTTTGTAAACAGGTAATGCTATAACATATATTGCATAATGCTTTTAATTAAATTTACTTAAAAAATATAATAACATTTCTAAAGATTGAAACAGATATTAAACCATCTTGAAATGTTTGTTGTTACAAGTTATTTTCAACTGATGAATTTGCATGTGATTTATACTGTCACTATAAGGTGTTTATTGCCTATAAATTATTGCAAACATAAGAAATAAAATTCTTAGCTTACATAAAAATTGTATATTCAGATCACGATTACACTGCTGCATTTCTGAACATTTTCCACCCACCATAATTATGTCAAACAATGTTTACACACAGTTTCATGACGTCATGGTACGTGCTTTTGAAATATGATGCCCTACTGTACAATATTAAACACAGAGCAATAACGCAGAGCATTTTAGGGCAAATTAACCAAGGAAATACTCTAAGATAAATACAAGTTGGGCCGAGATTCTATACCAAAATATATTAAGCGATCAAAACAACACTCATGTTGATCTACCACACAACAAAGGGCGTCATTTATTACAATTATCAGATTACAATGGGCTTGAAAATTCATGTCTTCACACCTTTGCAGAAATTGGACAGTTGCTTAGCAAAGTTGCTGTGGCACTGACACTTGGTCGCTTCATATCTTAACAAAGGTCAATTTGGACTACTTCATGTGGTCGTTGGTTTTCAGAATAGAGGTGCTCGATAATTGAAGTTGTTTTTAATCGAAATTTCATTAGTAATGGTTGTTTAATGCAGGTGGTCGCAACCACATGATATACCGTATATTAAACTTTTAAATAAGCTGCCATACACTATCATTTGTAGAAAATTACATCACATGTCTCAAATATTATTTATATATAGTGTTAGAAATTAACCCAGAGTATACAATAAATATCGAAAAAACAATATTGTTATTCATTTTCAAATCTAGACACACCTTCTAACAAGCATGGTATGGTTGACCGCCGGGATGTTCAATGTGGTAAGAATACTGTTAATTTGTCGAAGGCCAACTCCAGCATGTGAACCATGGCTGTAAAAATAACATGAAATTGTCAATTACAATAACAAACATAATTATTAATTTTTTATAGTATGATTTGTGTTTGTAAAATTAAAATCACATTAAACCAAATATTATGTGTACACTCGATGAAATATTAACAACATATGAACTATGTAATAGTGTATGTCAATATTTATAATTAAAAAATTTAACAACATGTATGAAAATCAGTACATAAATTTACAGATGTCCTTATCGATAACATGCAAACATTTTTTACCAATTGATCATTATAGACCCATCTGTTAATTTGTGTTAGATTCATTTCTGAGTAACTACTATATATTTATACTCACTAAAAATACATATATTTTAATATAGAGAATATACACTAACGACACATGAAGCCTTACCCAATGCAAGCTTTGTGTTCATGTCGTACACCCGGCCATGCTTCCGTCCAGTATGCACCGTGTTAATGTTACCACAGTTAATACACGGAATATCAAGAACACAGGCCAAAAGTTCTACATGCCACTGTATTGTGCAATTGTAAAGAGGAGCCACAAGCAGTGCAAGCCTTCAGGGCTGCGGCAAGAGTGTCAAGTTCTACAACACGACGACCAATTTGCCAATTGGGGTCTGTCTCATAAACTTCCAGTGTGCAGGTTCCACTGTCAGATGCATCAACGGAATATAAATGATCCACAGGAATAGATTTGATTTCTTATATGACTAGAACCATCGTGATCATGTTCATAATTAGGACGATTTTCAATTTCATTAGTTTCAAAGTTCTCCTTTTTTTGTGTGGCAAATTTACCTTTTCTATTTCGTTTGGAGTTTCGGAATGTTTCCAACTTAGACATTTGGAATTAAAAACTAGTTGTCATATCGTAATTAAGAAGATAAAAACATGATACATAAGTTTACATTTCTTGTTTACATTTTGTCGTTTGGTTGTTTTTCAGACGCTTGATTTCGCCTATAAAATTACAGTAAGAGTGATACTAAGCGTTTGAATGATCGGGATCGTAAATTATCGTCAATCTGTCGCGTGTTTGTTTTCGTCGTCGTAAACTTAAAACATAAATAAAAGATCGAATTACATTAAAACACGATAAGAGGCAGAAAAAAGCATGTTATCTTTACAAATATATTTGTTATTTTAAATATTATTTATATTTATGCGTCTTGTATTTTTACG
Organism: Congeria kusceri; assembly: GCA_027627225.1. Lineage (NCBI taxonomy): Eukaryota > Metazoa > Mollusca > Bivalvia > Myida > Dreissenidae > Congeria > Congeria kusceri. The sequence goes on from CM051025.1 coordinate 5,807,682, forward strand.
ACAAAGTAACATAAAGTGGAAACGATCGTACATCCTTAAGATATTGTTTTAAACTCAACTGTGGTGATGTTTTCTTTTCAGCTACAGCCTTCTTTTATTTAAATTGTCAATAATTAATGCTGTTCTTGAATTTCCGAACCTGTGGTGTTGATACAAATTTGTGGCTATAATTAAAGGGACTTGTTCGCAGATTTTCAAATTTTTTAAGTATGCCATTAAATGCCTTAACTTGACAGATTTAAGCATCGGAACTAAAAAGCTCAAGTATAATAACGAGAAAAGTATTTAGAAAAAAACAACAACAAGAAAAGACAAAAAATTGGCCCCGCCGGCGTTCGAACCGACTTCTGTACATAATTTTGCATTATTTACTTTATGTAAGTGTTCCACCTGTTGTCAACAATTTTAACGAAAACAACAGAAACACTCCAAATTATTCCATCGTTTAGCGTTACAAACGCTTTATAATTTTATCAATTTCAGCTGGTGATTAATCATGAACGAAACGGGTTTTACAGTATCTTTCTGGGTCCGTAGCGCTATTTTGCTCCCTTTCGTACACTGTTCTTTTTGGAATCGGAGACAAAAAGTTGAAAATTTGTCAATTCGTTAATCTGTGAACGAAATATGATTATTAAAGACGTAGTGGAGTAATGGTGTCTGCCTTGCGATGGGGAAATTAAGAGTTTGATCCTTTCATCTGGTTCAGCGTTGGAGTGATCTTTCTAAAAAGTACACCAACTTAATACTGGTTTAGTAATCACCCGCGAAACGGACTCGAAATTGACCTTACGACGAGATTCGTAATGTGTTTAGCCATTCAGAAAGCTAGGGCTTGATTGTTTGATGGACATGTCTGGTAAAAACATTCGTTTACTGTCAACAGTGTTTGATGGACTTTATCCTAGCTAGGCGTGGTTATAAAGCCTGTAGCGTATCGTCAATTACTCAGTAAGACTCACCGACATAACCGAACTAAAATTAATAGGTTTATTTAACTCTTTACTAACGGAAAGAAGAAAGTAGTGTCCTTATTAGATAGAAATTTAAGAATTATTTGTTTAGCTTATGAAATGCCGCTTCCGTGTCGATGTGAAGTAGACCCTGTATGGTTGTGTCCACAACATCTACGTACCTAATTAGCTTTTCAAACACTGAGATTTGTTTTTACTTTTGATGCGTTCTTTTGCTCTGGGAAAACCGCAATGCCCTGAGGAAACCAATTCGGAATAGCGACCACCTAGCGGAGTCACATTCGCCGGCACCTGAGACAGCACCCGGACTGCACCCGGATCGCCTGACAGATGTGAGAAGAGAGTGTGCCACTGCGCTAGCGGAAGTGGGCCCGTATTCACAAAGCTCCTTAAGGAAAACTTAAGTAAATTCCTTAAAACCATCACATTCCTTCAGTCTCTGGCTATTTCCTGTACAGGTCTATTTCGTTAAACATTTTAAATCAGTAAATATCCTTAGATGTTTAGTATTTTACTAATTTGTCAACATAAATCATTGTATTACTCAAAGAAAAGTCAGTCTGAAATTTTCACTTAAGTTAAGATTTCCCGTAGGAGCTTTGTGAATACCAGCCCTTACGAAATGTTTTGCGTTACAAACGCATATAATATTGTTATGAATTGTAATAATCGATAATTTATTAACCAAACATTATTTCTAAAACAATTTAGTCCACTATCAGAACATGACGGCTGTATTTGTTTATGTTCTTCTCTTTATACATCCATAAGACACCTGTGACAACAGTTTTGAAAATAGTGAACAGTAAATCAGGTTTTCCGCGATATGTCCCTTTAAAACCGAGCCACTAAATATTAATATTTTACATAATGTACATAGCATTGAAGGAACGGATTTTTCACACATCTGTGCAATTGAGATACAGTTCTATGACAACAGAATTACATGTTCTTTAGCAGTTTCTTGTAATTCCACACGCATCTAATATTCTAGTGCAATAGGAAATATGCGGTAATGTTACATACTCAATTTCCTTGATTCACCAGTTTACATGTGGTATTGAGGATTACTTTTGCATTTGAAATCGTATTGATTGTCTGAGGAGCGAAAACATGTCAGGTTAAATTAATATTTCATTGCTTTAACGATGCAGATTTCGATTTCTTGTCAATAGAAAATAGTTCTATTTAACGGCATGTGCATCTACACCTGCGAGTTCGTGGGTTTTAAGCATTGGACTTTGCGCATGCGCATAAAACCCCACTTGTTTCAATAAAAACACATCACATTAAATCGATGGAATGTAAACTAGCTATTGTGTATGTCAAAATTGCCAATATTTATTCGAAAATCTGTAATCTTACTTGAAAATAAACATGACCCAACAACGACCTTGATCTTTTTCAACTTCCTGTTAGTTCGTGGCAACTTTTTATGACGTCTTACGTGGAGGCCTTTTGATATAAATTCTTATAAATATGAGTTTTTAATGTCATTTTTTATTTCCTTTGATTTTTGATGGATTTTAATGAAAATAATACTTATAAAATGTTTATTAACAACACGAGGTGTAGATTTTTTTTAACAATTAATAAGTTTAAATCACAAATAACTGCAATAAACTTAACTGACGATGTCGATGTTTTCTACGCAATTTTGTGCTCTAGTAAGTCAAGCTGTTCTTCGGCTCACACTTGCAAAGAATTCGGACACGCGACGTTACGTCATTGAAGAGAAAAATACGTCATAATTTCATCCACGAACTTACCGGAGGTCACTCATGCATATTCCGTTTGTTTCCGTAGATCTAACCTTTAATCGGAAAAATGTTTACACGCGATCGCTCGTAAATGGTTAAATATGCTTAATGTGAGTTTAAAGTTAGTTTAGCTTTTAATTGTCGACGTAGAATTCATTGGTCGAGCGGTTAAGGCAGTAGCTTACGGATCGTGGGGTTGCGGGCTCAAATCCGTTTTCGGTAATCTTTTTTTAATTTTAGCACAATGATTTGTTTTTCATACTTGTCGGACTATATAACCACGCGTACCGTGGTTAAATTGCCATTGCACCTTGAAAAAGGCAATTTATTTATCATGTGGTGGTGTACGTGGTAAAGGTGGTATTACACCTTTAAATGTAAACATTTTTATCAAGTGGTAAAGTACCTTTAAAAGTAAATAATTTAGCAACGGGTTGTGTTTTATAGCACGTTCAAAAAGCAAACCATTTACTAATATTAATAGGTGGTTTAAGTGGCATAGTACCTTTAAAAAAGTAAATCATTTATCAATGGGTACTGATAAGTTGTATGAAGCCAACTTTTACACCATACGTATCTGATAACCTGGGTGTGATTCTGGCCGATGTCAAATGACTTTGACGAAGGTTACATCACGTGCTAAGTGAATTGGGAGGTAATTACACGACAGCTAAAACGGTCAAAGACCACTGAGTTGCGCTAACGGTCAAAGACCACTGAGGTGCGCTAACAGTCAAAGACCACTGAGGTGCGCTAACGATCGAAGACCACTGAGTAGCGCTAACGGACTAGACAAGAACCAAAATAAGGGACACAACTGACTGGTTATGTGTACAATCAATATATATGGATTTTCGAAGTTTATGAGATCCTTCCGCGCCGAAGCTGCATTATGTGAGGACCCGGGGTGTGTCCCGGCACCCGTGCCTAATTTACTTTTAGACTCATCGAAAGTTGGGACAAATTTTGAATCATAGCTGCAATTTCCAGCTTTTTATTTGTTACTGAAATATTTTTTATTTTGGTGTGGTCTTGTGCTGTGACCACCAACCAAACTCACTTTCGCTGAGTGGGGAGCGAACCCGGGCAGCTTGGATGAGAAGCGATTGTAACAACCACCGTGCTAGCCGAACAGACCATGTGTACAATCAAAACTAAATCAGACTCTTAAATATCACCTTTTCGTCACAGTCGGGTAAATGTCCTCATCATAGCAGATCGTAAAAAGAACCGGTATCATTCGGGGAACACTGACCTCCGCCAAGGCAGTTCATTCCCCCCAAGTGTTGTGACTGACCTCCACCAAGGCAGTTCATTCCCCCCAAGTGTTGTGACTGACCTCCGCCAAGGCAGTTTATTCCCCCCAAGTGTTGTGCAACGAATGGGTTATTCGACAATTTGGCGATGGTTCCTATCGCCCAATACGAAATAATCCTTTAAACAATACCTGGACCACGACCACAGGTTAATTTGGAACGACACTTAACGCACATGCATTAAGCCTGATTTTCCCACGACACGCCTCAGATGTAAGCATACTCGCTTAATCCCAAATACATTTACATATATTAACACTCGTACACTTACGTTTAAATCAGTGAAGTATTCAGTAAATGTGCAAATTGGTACAGTCACCGATTGGTATATCTCTTAGTTTGCATGTGATGTAAGATAAAATTAATTATCATTTAAAATAAAGTGAAAGTTGATGAGGTTGATTTTTTCATACTAACACGCCAATCAAATAATAAAAAAATATCTGTGAACACGCTCCTTTAAAGTGTTTCATAACGTATTCTATGTATAATTGAAAAGGATTTTGGGGAAATCCGGATTGTCTACTAGCTTCATAAAGGTCACATTACACTAAATAAATAAGCGCTGTAGGGCCGTACTCTCTAAATAAATCAACACGTTTAACTCGAAGACATGTTTTTAGGTTTAGACACTTGCTTTGATATTCATTTTTGGAGATGTTGGTAGGATAAGTATTGGTATGCACTAATAAATCACTGATATGTTTTAAAATTGGTGACTTAGTACAGTATGACGCTTGCGCTGAGGCGGATTACATTCAACTAGAAAGTAGCCGGTAAAAAGATGGTGATAAAACACTCAACTTTGTTTAGTGTCGAGTTCTTTCTTACACATAACATGATATACCCTTTTTATTGCTTAAATCAATTCAGCTTAGAATGCCCTTTAAGAAAAGGTATGGTTATGAGGGTCCCTATGTGCAAAATGTTGCATTTATTTTGGGTTAAAGTTATAGCTTTTACATTAAATTACATATGGATTGGAATTCGTATATTGTAACCTAAATTCAGAAGTTCGTGCATAGTGAGGAACGTTGTTACTTATTAAATTAAGTATGGCGATTGTGTCATCATGAATAAATAAAATACTTTATTACTCTGATCAGTGATGAAAACTTGAACTTTTGGCTTTCGTTTACTATGGCCATATAATTTGCACCAATTACTTTAACTTCATGCTTGTTTGATCTAATACTAGTATGTATGTACATGAATATAATGCACGACACACTGACATGCTGGCAGACAGACTGAAAGAATACACGGAAATTTAACATTTGTATTTATAATCCGTATGACCCTACTCAAAAAGTAAAAAAATAGTTTCCCATTATAAAATGTAGAACTGCAGTTGCGTACATGTATATGTAAAAATTTAACGTACTTTATATATATGTGTGCACTTGTACATTACGCATTTCTTATTTATGTTTGATAATGACAAGGACTCACCACTTTATAACTAAAATACCTTTCGATACAGATAAAATGAACGACAAAAGTGTGTATACATGTAGTTAAAAAGGTGACACAGGTATACAATACAGTGAAACCCCGGGAAACCGAACGTCGTAGTGATCAGACAAAAAGTTCGCAGAAAGGCCTACTTGGATATATGTTCAATGGCATTTAATAATAAATGGACATGTATATGGTTTAACATATCGTCCATTGCACTGCAGTTTAATATTAATACGCTCTATACAACTATAACATCGATGACATTAAAGCCGCAGTCCATAGAATATAATTCACTACATCTTAAATTGGCATTAGTTCTAATGAACGTTGATGACGCTTACTCGACTGAAAACTGTTTTTTATTTACGAAAGACGTTGTATAATGTCTATGTTCGAAAACGCTAGGTACGAACGGAATACACACTAATGTACATGCTGATTTACTCCAGAGGCATCACCAGCTATCACATACAGAAACTATACGATAAAAAGTTATGAAAATGTTATAACTTTATCGATTTCAATGCGTTTTTTTGTATTTTGATCGTGTTATTTTTATTAACATATTTCCGGACTGCTGCTTTAATATTTCTTAAATAAATACATGTACAAGTATCGCTATGTACAATGCACGTATTAAGAACCACACATGTACACTTTCGGATATATACGAAATTTATCGAGAATTTCTGGCTTAGTAATTGCGTTAACGAGCAATAGTATATAACCGCATACATTGATTCACACATTTTAATTCATATTATACACAATAATGCACCTATCAATATTGTCCTCCGGGGGGGGGGGGGGCGGCGAGCTGACACAGGAGAATTTGGAAAATTTTATTTTTGGGGGTCTAATTCCCCACCCTAGAGTCAAGCATATTTGTGTAAATCCCCTCAGTGGGAGATGCTATGATGCTATATGTCTATCAAATGGCCCGGGAGCCTGTCTTACCGGGATCTAAAATCCGACCAAAGTCTATTACCCCGGGACCCGGTATCATTCATATACATTCATATTACGAAAGGCCTTTGACCTCGTAGACCACGACATTTTACTAAGAAAATTAAAACTGTATAAATTTTCACAACTTTCAATTAAGCTTTTCAATTCTTATTTAACTGACCGAAAACAAATTGTTAAAATTGGGAACATACAATCTGAAATGCTATCGATCAAATCTGGTGTTCCACAGGGGTCAATACTTGGGCCGTTACTATTTTTGTTATATATAAACGACATCGCATTTGTATGCCCTAATATAAATATAGATCTATATGCTGATGATTCCACTTTATCTGAATCTGGAATTGATACATCCGATATACAAACTGAACTGCAATTTAAACTTAATAGTATAAATAATTGGTGTTCACTTAATAACATGTGATTGAATCCAGAAAAATCAAAATGTATGTTGATCGGGACTCGTCATAAAATAACCATTTCGAGTCCACTTAATATCAATATAAATGGAAATGACTTAGAAAATGTATGTAGGAAGAAAATCTTAGGTATTTATGTTGTTCAAACCTTGAATTGGCATGATCAAATAGATCACGTTTGTAAACAGCTGAACAGTAAAATTACATTATTAAAACACATCATATACTTTCTCAGTGATGAAATGAAAGAAATGTTTTATAATGCACATATTTTACCTATTTTTGACTACTGTTGTACTATTTGGGGAAAACCGAACAATTCGTATATAAACAAAATGTTAGTACTACAAAAAATGAACATCTAAAATAAATCTTAATAAACCTTCAAGGACTGCTTCTGTAGAACTTTTTAAAACATTACGTCGGATGAAATTTAATGACAGAGCAAAATACCACACTGCTATACAAATATATAAAACCGTTTGCAATTTGGTGCCATCATATATGAAAGATTTATTAGCCTTTTCAAACAATATATCCCACAATTTACGGTCAGCTATGCACAAATATCTTATTTTGCCAATTAAACCACGAACAAAATACTATAAAGATACATATACATACTATTGCATAATCGTATGGAATAATTTACCATTGGAATTAAGAAATAAATCTTCATTACCATCATTCAAACGAGCATATAAAACATATTTACTTTAACAAGTCTAATAGATGTAACACAAATATCACAATTGTAATACTGATATAGACATATTTATTAAAAATTAGAAAATGTATATTGAAAGTGATGTTGTTAGCAAATAATTATATTTGTTTTGTATATGGAGAATTTTTATATAAAAATGTAACTTTTTTATGAGTGTATCAATGCATTGTGCATAATTTCTATTTTCTATTGCTGTCTGTCGATGCTTTGTAATTGTTTTTATTGAGATAATTATTATTATTATTAATATTGCCTTTATCATTATTATTATCATTATTAAATTTACTGTGTGCTTGTTTTGTAATTATATGTTAAATGCGAATTTGGTTGAATGTTTGAATGTGTATGAAAGCCATAAGAAAATAAGGTATGTTTGTGTCATGACAATACTATGTCTTATATGTCACCTTCGTAAAATAAAGTGATTATTATTATTATTATTATTCGGAATGTCAAATTCCCGTTTGTCGGGAATCGCTTTCAGTCTAAAGTCCCGTATATGCCCGCCGCTCCTCCCCTGGGGGAAAACATGGATAGGTGCATAATGGCGGTGTACAAATATCTAAAACATAAAAATTACCTTGTCTTATTAGCAATGTTTAATCTCAGTCGAAATCGAACACATGATGTACACTTGAAGCTTTGTGTCACTTCAAAATGTAGATAAATGCCTAAGGAACTTAAATACTGAAACTACCTTACTCGATGATATTTGTTATAATTTTATGAATTGTTGAACTACAATAAACCATAACCCGTAGACTACCACTCCTGTGTTAGTATTATTACACTTAAAAGGGCCTGTCGTGAAAAACATGCGATAAGCATTTCTGATTTATAACAACAAAACGCCGGAAATAACGTTGTGGTTTTATATATCCTGGTTCATTTCCTAGTATTTCCAAATTAAATAAAATACTCTTCGTAAATAGACAACCGCTGTCAGACAGTATTTCCTATATAAGACGCTATAATTATGTCTCCCCCACACACCCCCAATCGAAGATGGCGGGGTATATAGGTTTCCGCTCTCTAAGTCCAACACTTTTCATCCGATCTTCACAAACTTTATGAACATGTTTGTGGGCACAATATCTGTGCCAAGTTTGATTATCAGCCATGTCGCTTCAGGAACTGTGGAGTTATACCCATTGATTGATCTAAAATTGTCCTTTTTAGCCGTTTCCGCTCTCTTAATCCAACAGTTTTAACCGATCTTCACCAAATTTGATATTGTGAAGATTGCTTTTAACCTAGAGGGGCATACCTGTTTCACCAAACAGCTATTTTTATAATAAATACGCCCAAACGATATGATTAACATTAGCCACTGCTTTTACGATTTGGAAACGTTTACAGTCTTGGTCTCGTCATTGCTCGCAGTTTTTGTTACGACTCCTCGTTAGTGTTTGACGAAAGTGTGGGAAACGGTTCTGATATTTTCAAATTGTACGACTTTAAATAAAACTGAAAAGTAATGGCTCAAACTTCGTGCTATATTATATATAGCAGGGACATATGGTGGACACAGTGTGGATGTGTGCTCGTAATGCGGACGAGGTAAAACAAACTTCGCCACGTAAAACCAGGGGTATATCTGAGGTGAAATCTAGACTACGCACTGATGCTGGTCCTTGGTGATATAGAGAACATGCTCTTATATTGCGTAGGTCTACTATTTTAATGTACGTTTACGGTGTGAATCACGTAAACGAAATAAAACTGATGTTCATAAATTCAAATGTAAACACAAAAACATGTTTGTATTATTTTAACATTTACACATATGCAACAGTATTTACAAGACCACGTGACTGAAAGTAGTTCACTGTCAGACGCGAACTAATTTCATCTGACGATGACGTCATAGTAACCCAGCTAGCTGGGACCCATGGGGTACATCTATATGTATCTATATGGGGCCCATATAGGTCTAATATGGGCCTACCCATATGGGCTTGGCCAGAAACAGCCCATATGTGCATGTTTGCTGGGAAGATGGAGATGGCGTACGTTGAAAATAAACTTTTTTTACTAGTATTTTAGTGAACAAGTGTGCTAAACAAGGACTAACATGCAGTCGACAAGCGGATATTAAATACCATACATACCTACTACACGCCATGCTGCAGTGGTGGTACTATCCAACTTTACTCACCAATACACAACTTTGATTTTCGAGTGCTCTGTATAATTTATCCGACAAAGACTTCAGTCCGAAATACATTACACTCAGCACTTCAAACACATTAATGCACAATTATTAAACTAACAGGATTTTGGTCGTCTGAAAAGCGCATTGTCTTAAGTGGTTGAATTTCGATATCAAATCCACTTATGGACTGAGCATAATGTCCTATTCGTGATACGATAGCTGTTTCTATCAGCTGTTATCGGTCGATGTGACTACCAGCGGTCCGGCAATTTCTACAATCTGTGACAGCAAATGCTGATAAGAACACTGACTACAAACTCTGAAATCATTGATTTTAAAATTTTACAAAAAGTTTATTGTACTCTTATTGTGCTAACACATACGACCATTATTGGACGTTGCATTGCTTAATTATTGAACAGATGGTATATTAGTCTGGTACCCCCACCCAACCCTTCAATATTTAATACTGAAAGGTCGGGTCCGGTACCAGACTATGGGTACATTACAATTGGAATTGGTGTAACGGTGACATATCCGCATTTTAAAATAAACTCCGTATCGCCATGGATATATAATACTTTAAAAAGTAATATCTTAAAATAAAGAAAATCTAAACATTATAACAAAAACTCCAAACGTCTACGGGCAGCGTTATTATGATTATCCATTGCTAAAAAGTGTATGTAAATACTGGCTTTGTTTAGGAATAATTCTTCTATCAGTATTAGTAACTGTTTTTTTTTTAAATTGTCATTTACAAAAACACAGTTTATATTTGAGAGGACAGAGACATCCGAGTTAACAACATTTCTTATTTTCTTATTTGTGACATTTTCATCAAATTATTTTTAATTTTCAATTAATTGAATTATAGTCAAACAGTATGTATTTGTAGATCTACGGCATTAATATGATTGGGACTGTCTAGTCAGTTCAGTCATTGATAATAATACACATGTTTTCTTGTCAGACAGTATGTACCTACAGTATGCTGGATTTATTAATACAATGTATATGTGTATTGTCAATTCAGACATTGGTATTCAATAGAATACACGTACTTCACAAATTGTGTTTAAAGCATTGCGTATTATATTTTATGTTATTTCCCTTATTAAAGCCAATTTCGCCATGTATACTCTTGGTTGTATCAATCAAGATGAAGAAAGTAATTGTGATTTTCAAAAAAAGATACAATTATAATGTATTGCTAATTAAATGACGACATTCATGTATGACAAAGATTAAATTCTCGGAATAAAATAAAATATTTTTCCTACCTACTTGTAAAATTTCGGGTCGGTAAAGGGCAAACAAAAGATTTTTTAATTAAGGCCTTACATTAAAACGAGCAGAGAAGGTGCGTATACTTCGCATGGAAAATAGCATATTGAAGTGTACCATGCAACATCAAGGCAAGACAATAGCCTTTTGCATGGAAAATAGCATGTCCAAATGTACCATGCAACATCAAGGCAAGACAATAGCCTTTTGCATGGAAAATAGCATGTCCAAATGTACCATGTAACATCAAGGCAAGACAATAGCCTTTTGCATGGAAAATAGCATGTCCAAATGTACCATGTAACATCAAGGCAAGACAATAGCCTTTTGCATGGAAAATAGCATGTCCAAATGTACCATGCAACATCAAGGCAAGACAATAGCCTTTTGCATGGACAATAACATGTCCAAATGTACCATGCAACATCAAGGCAAGACAATAGCCTTTTGCATGGAAAATAGCATGTCCAAATGTACCATGCAACATCAAGGCAAGACAATAGCCTTTTGCATGGAAAATAGCATGTCCAAATGTACCATGCAACATCAAGGCAAGACAATAGCCTTTTGCATGGACAATAGCATGTCCAAATGTACCATGTAACATCAAGGCTAGACATTAGCCTTTTGCATGGAAAATAGCATGTCGAAATGTACCATGTAAGATTAAGGCTAGACATTAGCCTATACCAGTTTCTTACCTGGATAACCGATTAATGTATAACGGTATGTTAGAAATTAATTATTTGTATTTGTAAAGCATACTATTCATTTCTCATTTGTTGCTGCCAAGATATCATTATATATTTGTTTTAAACATTGACTTATATCAAAATACAGTGTAATACTAAATTACTAAATACATGTGTATGTCCAAATATTTATCATACCCCACCCACTCACTTCCTACTGACAATATGGTTAAACAGGTAATAATACAATAATGACACTTTACCTCATAACTGATAGGCGAATAAATCCATATGCTGCACTTTAATAAAGATTGTCCATAATAGTGAACATAATGGTGAACGTACTGATCAAAGTATATATCTATCTGCTACAGCAAATCTTAAAACCGTCTGTATTCTCACATTACCGGCGTTAACTCGTTCGAACGCGATTTCCTGTAATATAAAACCACCGAACATTGTATATAAATAATAGCGAGCGAGACAATACAAAACCGTCGCATAACGCAGTATTGAACTTCCAATAAGGGGTCTGTTAGCGGTTAATAAAGCAGTGAACGTAGCAAAGGCCAACGATTATACCAAACAAAACAAGCAGTGTTTTTTTTCACCTTTGGGGTAAAGGTGGCGGGGCCTTTCAAATGGGGAATTTTGCGGCAAAAGGGGATTTTTTGTAGAAAGTATTATAGTAAATTTACATGTTTATATTTAACTTTGTAATAAAACATTAATTAATCAAATGTTTTGCTATAAATGATAACTTAGGTAACATGCTTTAACTTGGTTTGATGAAAAATTGCCTGGATATTTTACGAAATTATTCTATCTTAGTCTATTTTTGTCCCATTTTGGTGTTTTTTTTTCAAAATAAATCTTACATTCTGAGGGGAGCTTTTAAGATTAATATAGGGGGAAAATATATACCTTTTAAGCAGGGGAATGGGGCCCCAAATTGGCCATAAAAAAACACTGACAAGTATGAATGAACTGTCGTTCTTTTATAATGTACATCATCGAGAGAGTTTCCCATGAACCAGTACAATGAATACTGCCAAATGATTACTTATACCCAATCACACTTATCAGTCGAAATCGGCAAGAATTAGGCAGAACCAGCCGGAAAGGAAACAAACGCAAAATTCGTGCCTCATTCGGAAGGAAACGTCAAAATCTGAAAGCTTTGTAAAAATGCCGTTTAAATACTTAGAATGCTCTTCGAACTCGCCTTGAATGGTTCTTGCACATTCCGGATGTATTAGCTCTTGAATGCTCTTCGAAAGTAGTTGGAACAAAGTCGGAATATTTAGAGAGCTGTTAGAATGCAGCCCAACTATTTAAAATGCACATCAACTGCCGTACGAATACTGTTGGATTGTCGACCGAAGTATGGACAGGCGGTGTGTCTAGAATGCTGTTCAAAGATAACTCAAAATTTTGCTATCGTGAAAAAAACTCGTCTACATCAGTATTAACATACTTGTAGCACACATGCAAAATTTCAGGTCGATCCGCTTAGTAGAAATGCTTCCAAAACGCATTTGAGTATAACACATGATAAGCCATCTGGCTTGCGTTTTCAATTCTTGGATTGGGTGGGGTGCGGGAACTAATAATCGTGCCTAAATCATATACAATGGTCAAATTAGCAGTTCATTTAGACTTGTTTTAATGCAGTAGACATCAATAATGTATAAATCGTACAATATTTTGCTTATAACATGATTCGATGTGCTGTGGGAGGCAAAAGGCGAGTTTCCGTACTTTTTTTAATTTTTTTTAATCCGAAAAACCAGGTTTCGCTTTAAAAATCATATCAATTATGATATTAATCAGATTGTTCCCCGTAACAAGTAATAAAATCAATAAAAGAACACTATTACACGGTGATTTTATGTAAAAATGGACCCTAAAGGGCCGGACCCTGGTTTTCTTAAAGGTTAGATACCAGTAATTCCAATTCCCATAGGGTACACTTATAAAACGGCGAACTTTCCAAGCATTTTTCTAGCCTTTCCTCTATTTCAGATTGTGCAAGCATAGTATCAATTTAAAGACGAATCTTTCCTCTTCCAAAAATTGCAATAAAAAACATATGTCATGTTACTTCTAAGAAAATGCATCTCACCCGAATGCAGATACTGGTAGTAAACACGGTGTCGGCAGTCATATTTCGACAAAAGCCCCATACCACAGTAAACACGGTTTCGGCAGTCATATTTCGACAAAAGCCCCATACCACAGTAAACCCCCCCCCCCCCAAAAGTTCACCTTTCAAGTTAGCCTCCAATGAAGTACACCAAAATGATCCAGACACGCATGGAATATAAGAAATAACCACAAAAGGCATGTCTGAGATTGCTAAATGGCTTTTATACCAGAAGAGAAAATGATATCTTTAGTAATAGGCACTACTTTCGAATGGACCACGGAGGGATACACAATGATATACTGGTATCTAACTTCAAATTCACTTCAAATACAGCCATAACGCTTCAAGAATAGGCTCCGAAATTGGTTGGAAAGTGCAAGAATTGAACCAGAATACAGCTCGAATACTTAAAATGTACTTCAAAAGTAACAAAAATGTCCCGAGCGTATCAGGAATGCCACCGGATTGTTTCCAAAAGGGTATAAATTGTTGCTAAATCTAGCATTTTGCCCATCTCAGTGGCCTTCTGCTCTCATAGTGCATCGCGATGAATTCGGCCGTCACAAGCTTTCTTCGGCGCTTTTTGGCTGCCTCACTGGCAGACATTTCGTCGTCATTGTCAGAGGAGGACTGAGGTATGCAGACTGATGGAGGTGAAGGTGGCTCTGTAACAGACTCCAAAGTGACTCTGGCATTTTCAAGAGGATCTGCAGCTTCTTGGGATGAACTGCTCCGTTGATAACAGTTGATAGAACTCTTTTTATTAGGCGGCATAATGTGACCCAGGCGACTGCTATATAGCAACTGAAGTTTAAGCAGCAAATGACCGCGTAGTTATACAAATTATTATTTGGGTTCTCCTTCGAATGAGATCAGAATGTTTATAGAATGCTGTCAAAATGCCGTACGACTATTACGAATGTAGTCAAAATGCTGTCAGAATATACCTCAAATGCGGTTCGATATTTCTCCACTTCGAATGCATCTCGAAAGTTTTGAACATGAGAAAAACACTCATACTGGCCAAAATATTGTACCAAAATATTCGGAATGCCGACAGAATGTGTGGAATATACTTCCGGAATTTCCAGAAATGTACCATGAATTTTCATTCTGACAGTCTGCCTCTAGTGTGATGGGGGTTTTAAGAAATAATTTTCGACTTAGAGTTCTTTATTGGCTAATAAACAACTATTTGGGGTTCTGATGCGTATGAATTAAACCACGAGGGCGTTATACCGCATCAGAACGGCAAATCGGTGTTTATTACCCAATAAACAACTATAAATAGAACATTATTTCGATTCTAACATGACCTGACAACATTTTGTGCAATTACAGTGCGAACTATATTTTACAGTCATGTTTGAATGTGCTGTAATGCAATACAAAATTCAATCTCATTAAAATCATCTCCAGTCTGATGCAACTATATTATCCGCTGACTGGATCTGGTGACTTCGAATTAGGGGTCACGTTCAGATGACCTTTTCATGAGCCAATCAAACTGTTGCCATCAAAATGTTGTGGTATAACTTCATATATAAACTACAAATACTATGCACGAAATTAACGTGAACTTTGGATGTTGACTCGCCCAAGGTACCTCTATATCCATTGTTATCCGCGTGAAAATTAACTGTAAATGATTTAGTGCCGAGGATCAGCTGGAAATACATCACATTTCAAAAACCGTGGCCAAACATTGCAGTGCAAAAGGCAATTTCATTGGGCGCAGCAGGGCTGATATTTTCTTGTTCGGAGGGTCATTTGAACGTCACCTGTTACACGGCCTGTACTCAGATAATCCTAACGCAGTGCAGCGACCCTGACGCAGTGCCAAAATGGCGGAAACAGAGACAGAATGTGATATTATTTTTCATGTTTTTATCATGTTGTTATATTTGTGTTTAGTATAAATAGTTATAGTGTCCAGTGCACTTATGTACTTAATATATTGTTTGACTTTCACTCTTATGATGCTTGAAGTCATTAAAATGTACTTGAAAAAGTCCCCATAAAGAACATTTTTAAGTTTCCGACCTGTTAAAATATCTTAAAATGCATGAGTACCTTACTTGAAAACTATATTAGTTAAATGAGCATCTCTACGACAATGTGTAATCATATCAAAGTTTAAAGTCGATGTTTACAGCTAAAACATTGTCTTTATTGTGAAGTGGCTATGTGCTTGAGGATAATTCATGACTGATGTAGGAAACTGTGATGGATAAGTGAGAATGTGAAAAGGATAATTACCTTAGAAACGGAAAAATAAGATATCTGTTTGTCCTGTATATATGAAATGATTTCTTTTAGTGTTGTGAATGTGCTTGAACAATCATTTCCTCTAAACTATTAGAAGATGTATTTCAATAAAAAAACTATTATACAGACGTAAACTTTAAACGTTCAAATATATTCACAAGAGGGTCACTATGAATGCGTTCTATGCCTTTATATTTTTATGGATGTTCCACTTTCATTATTTTGAACTATATATACTACATCGTCTTTAAAAATAATTGATTTTTTTTGTTTTTGCAAATCGTTTGGCACTCTATCAGGATACAATTTCGAGCGATACCCATACTTCCAACTTTATATTCGTCCAGCAAAAGCTCGCGATTTTCAACAAAGGTTTTCATGATTAAGGTTTATATGTAAATACACGTTAAAAATTGTCACTGGTGAGCGAGCAAATTATACAATACGATTGGAATAAAAATAGAAATATATAGAGGTCCATTATAGTCGTCCACCATACATGTATATTCATTCAATAATATAGAATATTAGTCGGTAAGGTGTTTATTCGTCAGGTTTTATACGTTGGTTTGATTTTTATACGTTCCTAGTATACATTGCGTTCGGTTATGATCAGCTAGAAATTAGGTTCTTATCCATTTTCTCGCAGTCTGCACATTCGAACGAGTATTGTGTGCATATCCGATGGGATAACAACTCAGTGTAAACGGGGTTTTGAAACAGTATATGTTTGCTTCCGAACAGCAAAATAATATGGCAATTTAAAGCATCTAAGTATTTTTTTAGATTTTTTAAATAAATATTTTAATTGGATGTTTTGCATTGTTCCTCAACATTCCATCTCACAACCCAATTATTGCTAGATATAACATTAGGTATGTTGAATTTAATACTTATTTGATCAATGGCGACGGATATTACAACCAAAACATACCTGTATATAAGCAAAATATGCATAAAACAAAGTACCCTAGACTTTCATCCGCCACATTGGCACTGCGTTAGGGTCGCTGCACTGCGTTAGGGTTATCCGGGTACAGGCCGTTTGTTATACGATGTCTTCAGATCCTAACAATGTTAGGATTTGATTTTAATGAGATTGTACAAATCTTATCCAGTCGAATCAAGTCTTCGGCCAGGCTAGTAGATCTGCATTCAAAATTTGCATGACCCTGGAGCAGTATTACAGAAGCACCTTAAGTCAAATCTTATCCTTAATTTAAAAAATATATTTTCCTTTTACATTTTATTCCACGTGTATATAAAATTGTGCTCAGTTTTTCTTAAAAATCTATTATGTTATGTACTTGTGCTGTCAGAACTGTAAAGGTATACATACATTCATATATGGTTTAAGAAATATTATAAAATGATACTAGCTAATTTTGATATAGACAAAGAACAAAATTATCGTTGTTAAACTATCAAATAAACAACGCAAAAAGAAGTTCCGATTCTAAGCGGAGCACATATATAGTAAACAGTAGTTCCAATTTACATTTACAAAAATATATGTCAAATCATGATAAAATTGGGAACTGAAGTGAGAATATTTTAAGATTAACATACGATATCTTTGTAGTACGGCAACCTGATCATTGGTTTTCTTTGTTTATAAGTTATGGCGTCTTCAAAGACAATAACAAAGGTCAAATAAAATACATATCATTTTGTTACACACAGTAATATGTCACACATTGTCATTTCAAGTAAACATGTTTGATAATGCTATCGTTAAACAAAAGATACAATTTGAACTTGTTTCTACTGATTTTTCCTTGAAAACATTTTTTTTTACATTTCGAGTTGTTTTGTTTTTGTCATATTTAAACACAGTGTTTAAAGGTTAGATACCAGTAAATCATTGTGTATCCCTCCGTGGTCCATTCAAAAGTAGTGCCTATTACTAAAGAGTTCCTCTTCTCTCCGGGCATAAAAGCCATTTAGGTATCTCATACATGCCTTTTGTGGTTATTTCTATTATCCTATGCGTGTCTGCAACATTTTGGTGCATTTCATTGGAGGCTAACTTGAAAGGTGAACTTTTGGGGTTTGTTTACTGTGGTATGGGGCTTTTGTCGAAATATGACTGCCGAAACCCTGTTTTCTACCGGTGCCTGCATTCAAGTGAGGTGCATTTTCTTAGAAGTAACATGACATATCTTTTTTATTGCAATTTTTGGAAGAGGGCAGATTGATCTTTAAATTGATACCAGGCTTGCACAATCTGAAATAAAGGAAATGCTAGAAAAAATGCTTGGAAAGTTTGCCGTTTTATAATGGGACCCTATGGGAATTGGATTTACTGGTTTCTAACCTAAACAATGAACTTTTTTTTTCTTTTTCATTTAGGATAAATCATGTTGACAATTTCTCTAGTTAAAGGGACCTGTTCACAGATTGGCAAATTGACAATTTTCATTTTTTTTGGGTCTTAGATCCCAAAAAGAAAAATACATTAAATATTAACAAGCGAAATAACACAACAGACAAAGAAATATATTGGAAATATAATATCGTTTATAAAAAAGCATCAATTGAAAAGGATAAATTATAAAGCGTTAGTAACGCTTTTCGTCAACACCAATTGTACATTAAACATTAGAATATAATTTCCGCTCGGTTAATTCAGGAGAGTGCGCAGGTGTCATAACACCAAAATGACAAGCCGATGGTTCATACCAAACTCTCGCAGTGGTTACTTCCCCATTGGTACTCTTCTCAGTTACCACTGCAACCACGAGTTAAAAACTTACAGATTTGGAAGTTTTCAGGGGAGACGATTATGAGGACATTGAAGATTTATTTTGTACAAAATTTTAATTTTATCATTATTTTTTTATAACAATGACACAGACATGTTGCATTATTGGTCCAGGTATATATATATTAAGAGTTAAAATGAAAAACAAAAAATAAATAAATAAATAAGTAAACATAACAAGCAAGGATTTTACGTTGTCCACGTTTTTATCATGTGCTTGTCCACGATTTTATTTCGCGCCAAGTGTTTGCCTATGGTCACGTGGAACTTCGTGACGGCATGGATTTTAACCAACTGTACTGGGACATAGTTAAATCTCTGCGCGGAGGTTGGGTTCTTACCCCCAGCGGTTACCTCCCCCTGGGGGTTAACAGTAACCACTGCCTCCACGAGTGAAAGCCTTCCGATTTGGAAGGATTTATTTTTAGATTATTTTGTATTATTATAAATTTAAACAAACAAATTCCCTCTGAAATATAGCACTATTGATCTAGGCATATATATTGAAGGTTAAAATAAAAAAGTCCATATAACAACGCAATAAATTGTGTATGGTGTCCACGTTGTTATCTTCTGTTGTCCACCATTTTAATTTACATCATGTGATTTCACTATGGGCACGTGGAAGATGGTTTCATCAGTGATTTGATACGAGCTATGCTCGGAAACAATCAAGCCTAATGCGAAGGTTTCGTGATATTTATGATTTATAATGTACATCATTTTTATATAAATCGTTTTTTAATAATATTATTTAAAAAACGATTTCACCGTACTTATCTATTAAACCGTGTTTAAGGTCGCACTTGTGTAATACACATGACGTCTGCCTTGCAGGCACGCCAAACAGGAGATTCAGAGTTCGATCCCTACACAAGGAGCATTCATTTAAGTGATCAAAAAACTCAAGCACTGGTTCTACACAGGAAACGAACTCGAATGAATCTCAATGAGCCCAAGGCATTCATACGCGCACTCTAGTTCAAATAAATCGGTATAACGTAAACTGATGAACTGAGCCCTGTAATTATGTAGGGACATTTTTCTGCCCAGTCTGTCACCCCCTGTAAACCCGCAGGCCTGCCGGTGTGCGTGATCGTCCGTCCGTCCGTCCGCTTGACCGCCTTAAGTCACGTATGACTGTCTACCTGTGGTATACGCATATCTAGCTATTATGAAAGGAAATTGTTGATTTAAGTTGTTATATTCAGTACGATCTTATTGATATATTAGTTATATAATTTCCCCTTATACTAAGAGAACTTTTTTTATTTCTAACTGAAGTGTAAAAGGTATATTATAAGTTATAATAACGTTCGTTTGCATTCAAACAGGTAAAGTAATCAGATATTTGATAAAATAAAATGGAAGAGAAAAACTTAAGATTTGATAGCAAACATTTTTAGCGTTTGCGCCTTATCAAAATACATGCATTGAGGCTGTTAAATGAACAGGAAATTAAACGTCACGGGTAATGAAAAGTTTGTCGAGGAACAAAATACTTAAGAATAATGTTTACATGGGAAATAAAATTGCAAGAGTTTGTGCAGAATGTATTGGTGCATAGAATCAATGTTATCAAATGTGAAATAGTTGTCCTTGTGTTGCCACTGTTTTCGTCCTGGTGCATTTAAATGTCCACCAAACTGTCACACTGTAGGTACATTAAAATGAAAACAAACAATACACACCACGGCAATATCAACAGGCAAACATTGCAATTCGTTCACTTAAAGGGACTTCTTCACAGATTTGTGTATGTTTTATAAATTTCTAAACTGGTAAAACTGAAGCCTCTAAACTAAAGACATCAACTATTATACGAAGAAATGCATCCACATAAACTGTGCCGCCACCCGGGATCAAACCTACGACCTTCTGATCAAAGGTCAAACGCGCTAACCATCCTGATTCACATGCATGTCCGTGTAATTTTTTTGCCCCTGAATGACACTTCAGGGGCATATAGTAATCGCACCGTCCGTCCGTCTGTCCGTCCGTCCGTCACGCTTCTTGTGCGGAGCATAGCTCCAGTAGTATTGAAGGGATTCAAATGAAACTTCATATAATGATAGAGGACAATGAGGGGAAGTGCAGAGCACAAGGACCATAACTCTTTCTTCAATATTTATGGGGTTATTGTCCTTTGTTTAATTTTCTTGTGCAGTGCATAACTGCATTAGTGTTGAAGTGATTTAAAATAAGACCACATATATGGAAAGAGGATGTTGAGCGGAAGTGCAGAGTAAAAGGACCATTTCACAATCTTCAATATTTACAGAGTTATTGCCTTTGGTTAATTTTCTTGTGCGGAACATAACTCCATCAGTATTGAAGGATTTAAATTAAAACCACATAATTATATTGATAGAGGATGTTTAGAGGAAGTCCAGAGTACAATGACCATAACTTTTTTGTAGGAAGCATCATTTTTGCCAACATGTAACTGACATTGTGTTGCCTTCCTCTGACAAGCATATGTTTCGGAGGCATACATCACATCCTGTGACAAGCCTTGTTTACTTCTCGAGTTTTTAATCATTTCAACGAAAACAACAGAAGCACTCCAAAATATTCGATCGTTTCGCGTTACAAGCGCTTTATAATTTTATTTATTTTAACTGATTATTACTCATTAATGAAACGTTATTTCCAAAACATTTCTCTGTCAGTAGTGCTATTTCGCTCATTTATATACAGTTTTTATTTATTTTTGGAATATGTGACCATATTTTTGGAAATTGTCAATTTGTCAATATGTGAACAAGTCCTTTAAACTGGCTAGTATTCCTGAAACACGCATACATGTATATAATGTTAAACGTATTTTGCTGCTATATGTGGTGTGCATGTATTTTTGCTACATCTTGACGAAAAACAAATGTTTCAGTGAAAACCTTCTTGCAAATCGATGTTTCGTGACTGATAAGTAAAAAGTGATTCATTTCTTAAGACTCATATGCCCGCGATTTCAAACGCTGGTCTCCCAGGCAATCGACAAGGACTTGCTATCAACACGTAGCTCATAATTTGTTGCCATGGTTACAGTGCCATGAAAATCACTGTTGGCTTACTTGTTCATCATTATCGTTGCATGCTATTGATAAAGAAGGATACTTATCTTCCCAATATCGCGTGCGGTCACAGTAAAAGGCATTGACCAATATGTTCATTGTTACTGCAATCGTGATACATCGACTATCTCCGGAATGCTCCGTAAGATAGATCTCGTGTCTATCATGGAGCCATCTTGACTTGATACACCCAACGGTGATCCGCCTGTGTTATAGGGCTAAACACGACGCGCGTTGAAATAGCCATTGTGTTTTACTACTGGCTTTGAAAAAGGCCTTATTTGTCAGGTAAAATTACATGTGTTAATAATAGATTTATTATTTTTTTGTAATTTAATGTATTTATTTTATAAATTTTATGTTGTTAATGTTATTATCATAAAGTATTATGATATTCTTCAGTCTATCCAGTTCGTTCATTTGTATACAATAATTAAATATATGCAATTCAATAGTATTTCTGTTATTCTTCTTCTTCATTTCTTCTTCTTCTTATTATTATTATTATATCATTTGTTTCATTTTATTCATTAACTTTTATCTAATGCCCATGGTTTCTTATTAGTAATTTACCATAAGTTATTCTGATTATAGTGTTTTTGCAGCACTAATATTACTACTTAAGCTATGAATAGTTGGCATAATTCTTGTTAACTAGTACAACTAATTTAAGTCTAAATAGTCTTTTACTTTTTGTTTATGTTTACCTTTACATCGCGTGCTTAATTACAAAATGTTCCTTGAAATTTAGTCACATGTCTCGTTTTTACAGGTGAACTAAATTATGCAAGTCTGTGATTAATATGGCCATCTCCCTAAGAATACCAAACCTGGCTGTGACTGGTATCCCTACAAGAGCTCAATGAGAACTTTCAGTTAGAAACTCGACTAGAGTGTAAATAATCTGGCAGACCAACCAACTATTATCCAAGGATTTAATGAAAGACTGCCAGTTTTATGTAAATATGACTATGGTACTATGACAATTTTGTTAACTGAAATGAAAGGAACACAGGTTGAATTTACCATCATGTACTGTGACAATTTTAAGCTGTTTTCAGCTTCTGTGTCCTGAACTTGCAATACCTTAATGTATTTGAAGCACATATATTTTATAACTGGTTATTCATTGATATAGCTTTGAATAATGCTTTGATATAGTCCCATATAAAATGTATATAATAATATTAAACATATTTATTTTTATATATTAATATAATTATAATGTTACTGTAACCGTCATTATAACAGATGTGATAGAGGGAAATTAGAATATTTTCAAAACACATAATCACTTAAAAACTTGAGAAGTGATATGAAAGAATTAAAGATATTTTTATGTGCCTGAACTGTGACAATATGACAATTTTGAAATGTATGGACACATCCAGCAGCTACATTTTGGAATTAATGAAATCAGTAACATAGCGTTAGTTCTACAAGCAAGTAAACAACCCAGACAGGACATTTTCTATAATAGTACTCAGTTATATCTAGCCAGTAGAAACACATGAAATGTGCTTTTATTAACAAGATTACCAATTATACTGTATTTAGTGATGTATCTGCAATGATGAACTTTGAAGGAAACAGTATGCATCTATATAGTGTAATGAATTTAATGGTGATAAAGTAAATCACCTTATTTGTTGTAAAGTTCTGTTTTAAACAAATTATAACCATTTAATATCAATTTTCTCCAGAAATCAAACATAAAAGTGACATTTATACAAAATATGAAATATAACAATCTGTACTCATCTGGTTTATTTAACTATATTTTTGTATGCATTTATATGTGCAATGCTTATAAACAAATTGAAGTAGTGTGATTATTTTGTTTTGTGGTAGGCTGTTTAAATTAATTCCCAAACTGAATTGACATAATTACTGTCAGTTGAATACATGGTCAGTGGGGATAAATGATTTTATTGATCTTATGGTAGATATTTTTCAGTATTTTCTTGTGTTCCAAAGTTGTTTTGTGATTATTTTTTTCAATTAAAACAAAATATGAGTGTTATAAAATATTATTTTTTAGCGCTTTTGAAGTCGGCTTATTGAAAACAAGTGAATCAAAATGATGCAGGGCACATTATTTGCTTGAGTCAGAAATGACAAAATTGCAATTTATTTGCATCAAAAAGCAGGATTTGGCATCATTTGAAATCCCTGTCCAAGACTGGGTGTCCATAATAGTATCAAAGTGAGTGGCTTTCTTATAATACATTTGATTAATATTATCTGGTGCATGTTGGTAATATCATTAAGCAAATCCAAAATTTTTAGTCATATACCAGTATATGAGCTAATTTTCAACACACTATTTCATGCGGAAATGGCAGGTTTATTTTACATTTCAGGGCAGTTGATAAATAAGCATGGATACAACTTTAATATTACAGATTCATCAATTGGTATATTTGACAAAAGCAAAATTTGGTAGTTTATACTAGATCTACATTTATTAAGAAACAGAAAGCAAAATAATTGTTACACATTCTGCATAAACTTAAAACATCTTTACCTGTGGACAAGTTACATTACGATCAAGGTGTTGAGTGAATTATGTCAAAAGCACCATAACTATGAAACACTAGTACTTATGTTTCAGTGTTCCACATAAATGATGCTGAAGATAACTCAGCATATTTCCAAACTCCAGTTGGCTTCAAATTGAGCTGAATATATCATTATTTCTTAGCTGAATGGCATCTCATGTTATTTACCGTACTGTTATTTGGGTAATTATTAACTCCGACCACTTTATTTATAATAATTCCCAATAATTTTCAACATTTTCGTGTGCATGTGTTGATCGGAATTTCAATACTGTAGCTTATATGGGCGCAGCCATTTTTGATGATCATGTGATTGAAAGTAGTCCAAAATGTCGCATGATGTACCAGAGGCGATTTATTTTTAGAATCGCCTGTGTACCGAGAGTGATTGTTACTGTTCTCTAATGGCTACACATAACTATATATTGTCGACATCAGTTGACAGTCTATTCTACATCAGCAGGCTCACTAATCGATAGAAAAATAATGGTGACGCAAAACACGTGCCGATGTGATCTAATTTCTTCGTTTTGTCGAAAGCAGCACACAATTTAATAGCCTTCTTGTTTGATGAAGATAAAACGTCTTCAGTTGATCAGAGTGAGTTATATGTGACATCAGATTTATGCAATCTTGTTTTAAACAGGGCTGATAGGCGCTAAAGATCAGAAATTGGACGGCTGCATATAGGACTGCGCGCCAGTGAACTGTTCATCTAATGTCAACCAACTTAAGGTAGATTAAAGGCAAGATCCAGGGTCTTCCACTCGTCGTATACAGCGGATTAAAATTTAATTCAGTCAATTCAGAGGTCGGGGAACTTATCCCGGTTAGTTTGACGCGTTTACGTTTGAGTTAACACCCAAACACGTTGAGGCAATAATGCCCATGGTATTTCAATCTTTAACACACCGATTAGGCCATCCTTAAAAAATTGTTTGTTTGCGGTAACGCGACCCAGAATTTTCAAGGTGGGTAGGTAAGTAGATTAAAAAAAAAAAAGTGAGGTGGGAACAAAAGTAGACGACTCTCAGACACGGGCTAAATTATTTTAACACAAAATACAAGGGCAAATCACATAGCTTAGTGTATGCTAGTGGCATCGGGGCATCAGGATACTAACACTGCTCAAAATTCAGCTTAATTAGAGTAATTAGAACACAGTGTTTTAATAGTTGATTTAAGTTAAATTGTCGAATAAAAAAAAAAAGCTTCACGGAACCTTATAAAAACTTGTCAGTTGGGCCCAATTTCGTGAATCGGTCGCGTTACCGCAAACAAGCATTTTTTTCGGCGTAGCTGTGTAACCCAACTTTTGACCTTTCTGAATATCCAATCAAATGTTGTGAAAATTTCCCGCCAGTAGTCCCGAATAAATAAATCCAAACAATCTATCGGCTCTTTTACAATAGATTCCCGCTACACTAGTCATAAATGAATAGGTGCAATATTCCAACAATATAGCAGACGAATTCGTAACAGGTTTGGGATATTATGTTAATTCAACAAGGGAATAACAGTTCTCACAAAATGAGAGCGTTCGTATATGCGCAACGCTATTGAATTGATTTGACATGAATTTGACTTGTTCAAAAGCAATAAATTTGATGTTTTGCAACGAGGTAAATGAACACACTTTTTACATTTTTGTGTTTTCTTTTATATTCGTACACAATAGACACAGCGATTCTATCAATATCAATTGTATCTAAGACAAATCACCAGAGGGATAGTCCTTATTACGGGCGAAGTGGCCATAAGCTCGCTCGCCTGCAGGTCAGTATAGGGTCAAACTGACACTGCACAGTTGAAAAGGCGAGATTCTTGAAAAATATCATTGTTGACATACATGTATATGTATTCTTTACACCTCAACAAAGTGTATCTAGTGTTACAAAAAATAGAATGGGAGGGCGAGTAGTTCATATCTTCAAACGTCACACAACAGAATATACACTCTACATTTTATTTACACTCTACGATAATAAATATATACACCAATCTAGTTCATGAATAACTCTCACTCAAACTCCTCACATCATTACATGTCCAAGCTCAACTCCCAACTCTCTTAGATTCTGCGTGTTCCTGGCTTTTATACGAATCTGCTTACTCTCCCATATTTGGGTATTACCAAGGTGTGGATTGACAATGATAGGCCCCTAATATTTATTAGGATAACTGTTAAGCGATTTATATTTCCAGAACACAGTCTTGTCACTACAATCATTGTTTATTATAATAACTGTTAAAAGACAAAACAGCATAACATGAAGTTACCTTCATTAATTGATATTTATGAAGGCAACTGTTGAAAGTTCACCCAAACAGACTCTGCCGAGCAACAGAACAGACCAGTCTTTGCTAATTTATGATGGTAAACGATGACAACATACCCTGTTCAGATAACTGATTTACACCATACCAAGATGGCATCAAAGAAAGCAGTCTTAATTTATTTCTAGTACTTAAAAATACAACACTAGCCATAAATATGGCGAGTGCGTACTTCGAACAAAAATATACTAGTTAATAAAGTTTCTTGCCGTGTATATTCTTGCTTGTCGATGTATATATAACTGTTTATGCATCATGTTCTGTGTTGCTGGATATATTGTTTTAATTTAATTAAAAAACACACACATATATTAAGTAACGTATTTGATAAATTATATAAAATTATATAGTAGGAGGCGTAATATACAAGTATTATTTAGTATTTGAGTATTGTATGCTTTTAAAAAAAAAACAAAGTAAAATTAAAATAAAATATCTAATGACCTGTTATGAAGTGTATTGTATAATTTAGTATGTGAGTACTGTGTGCCGTTTGGATCTAGTCAGTACTGTGGCAAATAAGTGAAGAATAAGAGAACAAGAGAAAAATGCGGAAACCGCATTAAAGCCGGATTTTTTATTTTGCCGATGGGGCTACATGTAGAAGAACTTTTGAAAATATGACAGGAAAACAAAACTTTAGCGCAAATTCTATTTTTAGCTCTATAGTGGCCATTTGGTGCAGTGAGGCGGAACCATTTGAATAAGTTCGGTAAAGTATAAAATTTCATCAAGATTGATCAAGAACTTTAGATAATATGACAGGAATACAAAACTATAACGCAAATTCTATTTTTAGCTATAGTGGCCATTCTGTGCAGTGAGGCGGAACCATGTGAATAGGTTTGGTAGAGGAACACTAAACGAAAATTTGTGTAAAATTATTTGAAAATCTAGCCATATATTTAGAAGAAAATGGCGTTAAGACATAATTCTATTTTTATCTCTGGCAGCCATCTTGTACAGTGAAGCGGAACCATTTTCAAAAGTTTGGTAGAGGACTATCCAAGGAACATTTCTGTAAAATTTCATGAAGATTGACCGAGAACTTTTGAAAATATGACAGAAATACGAAACTTTAACGCACATTCTATTTGAGCTCTAGTGGCCATTTTGTGCAGTGAGGCAGAACCAATTGAATACGTTTGGTAGAAGAACACTAAACGAAAAGTTGTGTAAAATTATTTGAAAATCTAGCCATAGTTTTAGAAGAAAAGCGCGTTTAGACATAATTCTATTTTTCTCTCTGGCGGCCATCTTGTGCAGTGAAGCGGAACCATTTTCACAGGTTTGGTAGAGGGCCATCCAATTAACATTTCTGTCAAGTTTCTTATTCCTTATTGCTATATTACATTGTACCACATACGCCGAATATCTTTTTAAAGATATTTATTGTTTAGGATGGCCTTTGTGTACCACCGTACAATAGTTTAAGACCGATGCAGTACTTAGATCTATGTATTAACATGTACTTATAAAACCGAAACAACCCCTTTGCTGAGAAAATGGTTATGTTTTTTTAAAGAAAATATATGATCAAACTTGCATAGCGATTAATTCTTTAAATTAAGCATCTGTATGTTAACTTGTATCGCATTTTATACACAATTTATGAATAAATGAAACAAAATTAATAGTCGAAAATCAAATTTGCAGAAAAAGCTGCGATCAATCGCTGTTCAACAATGGTAACTTTTTTGTTTCAAAAGTAACTTTTTCACGAATTTGGTAAGTGTCGGGTTAGAAGTGCTATGATAGCTTTTCCAGTGAGTCATTAAAACACGTAAGCTTAACAATAGTTTAAACTGCTTGCTGATTGTTTGTTTGCTTGGATTTTTCGCCTTTTTAAAGATGTTCGCAACAAAAAGAAAATAATTAAATTTCTCCTTTTGCTTCATTTTTTCTTTATTGTATATAGGTTACAATATACCAATTTCAATCGATAAATGTATAATATTTGTAAGTCTTTAAATTCCAGTCAATGGTTAGTGTTTATGTAGTGTTTTATTAATCACAATATCCTTACATACTGTCAAAACATCTGAAACCAATTTAAAATTACATGTTCAACCCATCTCTTAAAGACGTAGCGTGAATGATAAAAAGGTTCACCAGCTAACATGTTCAGTGTCCACTATTTTCAAACAAGCACAGTGGCCCATACTTTTTATGACTGTTTTAGTTTTGGTATACGTTGACACATGTCTAAGCCAGGTTTGAAGAAAATCTGAGATTTGGAATTTAATATATGCACACATTTGGTCATATGTGCATTTTGATGTTTCAACAGGTATATTCGGCACATTCTCGTATTTGACCAACTTTATAATGTCCATTCAAATAAATTGTTTTAATAGTAAAAGTTCATAGAGCATATATAATAATCAATAACACTTATACAATGTATCTCCAAAAAATCAGTTCAGAAAAGATAAATTAAATATCTTCATTATTTTTTGACAATCGATACGCTGTTTAAATAAATCCCGATAATATACAAACTCTAAAAAGGAAAATGGAGACATTTGCTCATGTAACATTTTGGAGTATTTGAAACCTAGACATGTTTGGTACCAATATTTAGTATAACGAGTGTTTTGTTCAGAAACAGTATTACTTACAGATTGTTATTTCTTATTTTCGGAATAACTGTATAAGTTACAACGTAACTGGCCATCTTCTTTTTTCTTTAGTATATATTGCGGAGTAAATGAGGCGTGTCGTGGGAAATTCGGGCTTAATGCACGATACGCCGACACGATACGCCGAAGCAATTGAAACGCGTCGGCGCCCTTTCATAAGCACAGGCCGAAATCGCGAAACTACAATGGCATTAACAGGACACCGTAATTAATGGTGGTTACTTGACATTTGTCACAATAATACCATAGTATGATCGGCTTAACCCAAAACATTGGAAAAGTATCGAGTTTTACATGTTCAGGCATAACCTTGTACGGAGAGTTCGTCCGTTTGAAGTTTATATACAATGCAATGTGTGTTCGTTTACAAAAATCAATTCTCGTTTTAGCGCACTTGTCCTTCAAACAACGAGATCAGACAGTGTGACACACTTCCGCTCAAGGTCGATTAAAGGAGCGTAGCGATGGTGGGTACATAAACAGTGGCCATCGATTAAACGGCCGCGAAAAAGTTGTAGTAGTAAAATTGATATGAATGAAATGTTGATGATGTACCGTTACGCGTATGGAAGTTTTCATCGAAGAGCGCTATTTTGTAGCCCCCCCCCCCCCCAAAAAAAAAAAAACAACAACAACAACAACAAACGATTCCAGCAATATATTGTTGCACATCGATAAATATATTCGGAAAAAAAACAATATATTGTTTTAAAATGTGTCAATACTTAATGCCAATAACCTTCGATAATTCCCTTTAAGATGACTTGTACCGTGTAATTTGAGTAGTATTTGCATATGTACATTTTATCGGTTTTGGTTGGTTTAAACTGGAATCGTTGTTGTGATCGAACACGGATTTGTTTTAATTAGATAATTATATCAAGCTACAGTAAGGCGTAAAAATATGATTTTATCGAGTTTGTCAGATTTTGTTTTTGTTTTATTTACTTTTTTTCCAATAATTATAAGTTTTTTGAATAAATAAGTGTTTTGTTTTAATAGCATCCACTTATAGACAATGTTATCCAATATTACTGATATGTTTTGAATATTTACTCAGTTTTAGAATCTTCAAGTTGACCTTTTACCAAAAAAATCAAAAAAAAATCCTACCTACCTACCGTAATTTTTGGGGGCATGTTACCTGAAACAAACATATTTTTTGTACGCTTAAAAAGTGCAAAATCACGAGACGAGTTCGTGGATGAGTGCAACACTTTTCTACACAGTACACAGTGCTTATAACTGTACAGTACATAAGGCAACACCAAATTCAATACTTGGTCATCGGTTTTTTTTCGCAAAGGTTTTGAGCGAGCGTAAGCAAAAAAAATATTTTTTCAATATTGGTTACTTTGGTGCGAGCGCATAATTTTCGCGAATTTATAGAAATAAAAATAATTATTAATTTTTGAACATGAGAAATTTAATTCAACATGATACTCGCTAATTTTTCTATAGACAAAGAACAAAATAATCGTTGTTAAACTACCCATAAACAACGCAAAAAGAAGTTCCGACTCTGAACGGAGCATAGTAAAAAGTAGTTCCAATTACAACTGCACAAATATATGTCAAATCATGTTAGAATCGAAGTAATTTTCGCATTATCGTTGTTTATCGACCAATACACAACTCTTTGTCGTTCTGATGCGTGGCTATTGAACAACTCGGACTAAAGCCCTCGTGGTTTAATTCCTACGCATCAGAACTCCAAATCGTTGTTTATAGGCCGAAAATAATTTCTTAGGTAATAAATATATAAAATAATGAGCCATGAGATAAACAGACCTAACATAAGATACCTCTTAATACCGAAAGTGTTTAAAGTTGAACAAGTATCAATGAACAGTTCATTCAAGTACTGAGTTATGAACTTGTTCAGAATTTGAACAGTTCATTCAAGTACTCAGTTATGAACTTGTTCACAATTTAAATACAAAATGAAAGCACTTGTATTACGTCGTAATGTTTTGGATAAGAGAAATTAAACCATTATGAAGTTTCAAATATATTCAAGATAAAATAAAACAAAAATAATACAGCAAATTATTAATGAAAGTCTTGTCTGGTAGCGATTGTTTTACCCTGAGGATAGAATAATCGTGAACATTTTTCGTAGTTTTTGGTTTATATTCCTAAAATTTGGAAAATGTCTCATTTTTAATGCAGATCATGATGAGAAAGTAATTTAACATATATTCGCCCTTCTATCGACCATTGTGCAGAGTCCATATTTACTGATACATGTGGTGAAATAAAATCATATACTAGGCATGTTGAATTTAATGCACATCGCTTATTACATATATCTTTTGAAGATTTGTATAATGTCGAGCTTACACCGTGCAATTTGACCAAGTCATTAATACTTATCATTGTATAGCATTTAATAACATTCAAACACATTAAGATGATACATGACTCGATGTTAAGTTCATAAACAATAATGTCAACATGTTTATTCAATGTTTGCTTATATTTTTATTCATGGTATAATTGTACATAGAGGCTGGAGGATACCACTTTTGATGAACACATGTGTAATGTACTCATCTAAGTCAATAATTAAATATATAAAACCATAAACTCAAATGTTGACTGTTATTCCGTTAAATGACTCGCTATACAAAACTATTTTACATTTTGGGTAATGTTGCCCCTGATACTAGAGTTGATGACAAAGGTTAGTTCCAATTTTCAAGTGAATAACTTATGTAGTTTTGAAGTAACAAAACTTTTGAATATAAACTTAAACCAGAAAATCTAAGTGAAAAAGGGGCATAACTCTGTCAAAATACAAAAAATAGTTATGGGTAATGTTGTCCCTGATACTAGAGTTGATGACAAAGGTTAGTTCCAAGTTTCAAGTGAATAACTTATGTAGTTTTGAGGTTACCAAACTTTTGAATATAAACTTTAAACAGAAAATCTAAGTGAAGAGGGGGCATAACTCTGTCAAAATACAAAACATAGTTATGGGTAATGTTGCCCCTGGTACTAGAGTTGATGATAAAGGTTAGTTCCAAGTTTCAAGTGAATAGCTTTTGTAGTATTGAAGTTACAAAACTTTAAATATTAACTTTAACTAGAAAATCTATGTGAAAAAGGGGCATAACTCTGTCAAATACAAACAGAGTTATGGGGAATGTTGCCCTTGATACTGGAGTTCATGACAAAGGTTAGTTCCAAGTTTCAGGTGAATAACTTACGTAATTTTGAAGTTACCAAACTTTTGAATATAAACTTTGAACAGAAAATCTACGTGAAAAAGGGGCATTACTCTGTCAAAAGATAAAAAGAGTTATGGGGAATGTTGCTCCTGATACTGAAGTTGATGACAAAGGTACATTTCAAGGTTCAAGTGAATAACTTATGTAGTTTTGAAGTTAAGAGACATTTGAATAAAAACTTAACCAATTCAGAAGCTGACGCCGGGGGTAGTAGGATAGCTCACTTATTCTTCGAATAGTAGAGCTAAAAATGTTATTTTTTCTGACATTAAAGGTGGACCATGGCAAATTGAGATAGCGACAATTAGGAGAGAGTACAGTTGAAATGCTCAGCACGATTAGTCTACAAGAATAATCAGATATTAAAAAGAACAAAACATAACTGATTTCATAGTACTTTTATTAATTTATGATACAGTTTCAATGTACACCTATTATAGACTTGCGAAAACCCTTTATTTAATAGCTTAAATATTGTTTACATGTAGTTATTTTAAAACATAATTCTGTCTTCAGCATCATTACAATATGAGGCGTGTTGTGGGAAAACCGGTCTTAATGCATGTGCGTAAAGTGTCGTCCCGGATTAGCCTGTGCAGTCCGCACAGGCTAATCCAGGACGGCACTTTCCGCCTACAGTGGATTTATGTTTAGAAGAGACTTCCTTGAAACAGAAAATACCATAAAAACGGAAAGTGCCGTCCTGGATAAGCCTGTGTGGAATGCACAGGCTAATCCGGGACGACACTTTACACACATGCATTAAGACCGGTTTTCTCACGACGCGCCACATATAAATTGCACAGAACAAGCCAAGGTCACCAACATTTTGTATTAAGCCTGTAAGCAGGTATATCCAAGGATTCTTCACAAGCATTGTATACTATTTCCAACTCTGCATGGAGGGTTATGAAATCTGTGTATTCGCCTTGGTAGGGGCCACAAGGGGTCCCTTGCCCTCTATATGGAGTTGAGCCCCCTTGTAGGCCGCCACCTTGTTGGCATCCGTCTTCAAATCAGGCTTTACTGTCTCCCAGATCTTCTTCTTTGGATTCAACAGGGCATCCGGCTCTCCTGAAAGAAAACAAGGCTAACTTTCGGAAAATTCTGAAGTTATACCGACATTAACAAAACATTATAACCTTGCTCCCCTGCTGCTTCGAAGCGGACAGTCATAAACAAAAGGAATGTATTGCTTATTGCTTCTTAATATCACAATCCTTTATTATACTCATTTGGACATTGTGCAAAGGTTTTCTATTTGGATATTCAAATAGGCCCCACCAATATATTTCGATACCCCTTCACTTCCCATTTTCTGGGCCTGACAGAATATCCTGTACCTCTAAGGGCCTATCTGGACCCCAGTTACATACCTGGATACTCCTTGGTTGTGACCCTGTCCCCTATCTGGGCTCCTACAACATACCTGGATACTCCTTGGTTGTGACCCTGTCCCCTATCTGGGCCCCTACAACATACCTGGATACTCCTTCGTTGTGACCTTGTCCCCTATCTGGGCTCCTACAACATACCTGGATACTCCGTGGTTGTGACCATGTCCCCTATATTGGCCCCTACAACATACCTGGATACTCCTTCGTTGTGACCCTGTCCCCTATCTGGGCCCAAACAACGTACCTGGATACTCCTTCGTTGTGACCCTGTCCCCTATCTGGGCCCCAACAACGTACCTGGATACTCCTTCATTGTGACCCTGTCCCCTATCTTGGCCCCTAGAACATACCTGGATACTCCTTGGTTGTGACCCTGTCCCCAATCTGGGCCCCTACAACATACCTGGATACTCCTTGGTCGTGACCCTGTCCCCTATCTGGGCCACTAGAACATACCTGTATACTCCTTGGTTGTGATCCTGTCCCCTATCTGGGTCCCTACAACATACCTGGATACTCTTGGTCAATGACCCTGTCCCATATCTGGGCCACTAAAACATACCTGTATACTCCTTGGTCGTGACCCTGTCCCCTATCTGGGCCCCTAGAACATACCTGGATAATTCTTGGATGTGACCCTGTCCCCTATATGGGCCCCTACAACATACCTGGATGCTCCTTGGTGGTGACACTTTCCCCTATATGGGCCCCTACAACATACCTAGATAATCCTTGGTTGTGACCCTGTCCCCTATCTGGGCGCCTACAACATACCTGGATACTCCTTGGTTGTGACCCTGTCCCCTATCTGGGCCCCAGGGGGTGGGACCAGGATCTCCACTTTCTCGGGTGAGCTGGCACACATGATCATGCCATTGGACATGACTCCTCGCATCTTGGCCGCCTTCAGATTACACATGAACACAGCCAATCTCCCTTGCATCTGTGAACAAGAGTAACTATAAATGAATCAGTTTCAAATGACGATTTTTTTGCTTGCTGTTTTTTCTTTAAAAATTGTATGTACCGCATTTAATATATGCTTTCGGACACTGTGTTTTCAGACACCCACCAAATCAACCAATATAATTATTTTTTGTGTCAATACCTTTTCAGACACTTTCAGAAAACGATTTGCTGTAGAACTGGTTTTATTCGCGCTGGTTTTATTTTCACTAATAAGTTTTATTTCCTCGCGAAATCAAAAGTAGCCCAATTAAACGTGTGAGAAAACCTGAAAAGGTGTGGAAATGTGTGAAAATAACCTATTGATACTGTGCGTTATCGTTTTAGACATAACAAAAACACTTTCGACGCTAGTTTAAAGAATTACATGTAAATTTATAATCAATTTAATCATAGATAGGATTAGTTGATCTAGTAAAAAAACATTATTGTTCTTTCATGGTAGGATTACGCTGGTGGTAGTCCTATATGGTCAATCTATTTTCAGTTTTGAATTTGCTTTATGACGAAGATGCGAATTCAAGAACACGCGAATTAAAACAAGTGGGCCATGATGGCCCAAAGCGCTCACCTGAGAACTGGTAGAGATGAAGACCATACTGTTGTGACAGGTTTAAAAATTAAGGTATCTGAACAATACGCAGCGGGGGATAGGATAAATTGTTATTTAAAACATCGGTTAACTAAAGTTTGAGTTGGGTAGTGGATGTGGTTCTCAAATCATTTTTCTCAATACTCTTACCTGACCCTTTTTCGTTTAGTCATTGACAATTCTGGAAAATGCAGAAACAGTAGATTTGTATGTCTTTTTCGCAAACAGTTTTGGAGAACTAGTTGCAATGCGATAATTGCGATGGCTGTGCTTTAAGGTAAAGTTTTGCTTTTTCTTTGATAATTTTCTGTCCAATTATAATAAATGATGTTTATGCAGGCTCTGAAGACATCAATGTTGCATGTACAAATAACTGCATGCAAGTCTTGCAACTGTTGGAAATCAAATTTTATCAATCAATTTTCAAAGGGCAATAACTCTGGTATTTCTGGCACGATCATGCTTATATTCAACTTCACCTGTAGTCTTACGTTCATAGACAAACTGTACACGGTTGGTGAAGATTGAATGAAAAATGAAGTCTCTATTCTGAATAATGTCCATTTGTGCATTTTTTTTTTCACAAACAAAGGGCAATAACTCTGGTGGTTCTTGTCCGATCTTGCTTATATTCGACTTCAACTGTAATCTCATGATAATAGACAAACTGTGCAAGATTGGTAGAGATTGGATGAAAAATGAAGTCTCTATCTTAAATAATGTCCATTTTTGTATATTTTTTTAATAAACAAAGGGCAATAACTCTGGTGTTTGAAACACGATCTGGCCCATTTTTGGCGTCTGCTGAGATCTTCTGGTCAAACACAAAGTTTGGTTAAGATTGGATGGAAAATAAAGTCTATATGTTGGAAAAGGGCATTTTTGCACTTTTTTTGCATGGAAGAGGGGCAATAACTCTGGTGTTACTGGTGTGATCTGACCCAATAACAATCCCATCCGAGATTTTATAGTCATACACAAACTGTGCAAGTTAGGTCAAGATTGTATAAAAAATGTAGTCTTTATTGCGATAACGGACCTAAGTGTTGACAGCATACGGACTACGGACGATTGATGACGCCAGCGAGGTCCCCTATACCAATAGCTCACCGAGCACTTCGTGCTCAGGTGAGCTAAAAACTGATCATTTTGGGAGAAAAACGCAAAAATTCGTCCTCGCGAATTTAAAGCATTCTACAGTAGATTGCAATCAATGCTTTCGAACAGACACTTATTGGTAATTAACACCAGTATCATTTGACATTTCACATGGAGTGACATTTCACATGGAGTGACATTTCACATGGAGTGACAAGGATTTTCACAGGTTTTCTCACTACTGTTGCTTAATTTAATTTTGTGATTAAATCTGCAGCACTTTGCATGCCGATTAACAAGTTGTATATTGGCTTCAATATACAGTATCAGGTCATCAAATAAGGCCTCCAGCAATAAATGAGGCGCGTCGTGGGCAACCAGGTTTAATGAATGTGCGTCAAGTGTCGTCCTGGATTAGCCTGTGCAGTCTGCACAGGTTTATCCAGGACAGCACTTTCTGCTTTTATGGTATTTTATGGTATTTTAAGTCTCTTCTAAACACAAATCCACTGAAGGCGCAAAGTGTCATCCCGGATTAGCCTGTGCAGACTGCACAGGCTAATCCGGGACGTCACTTTATGCACATGCATTAAGTCCGGTTTTCCCACGATGCGCCTCAAATTTAAACCATAACAAGAGTTGTTTGTAAAACATGTATGCCCCCCGACTTGCAGCCAAGTTGTGAATATGTGCAATTGTTAAGAATTTTTTTAAATATGCAATCCCAAGCGAGGTCTCGATATATGGTATCTATGTATGAAGTTTCATTAAAATATCTCGATATGTTCTCAAGGTATTGAGCAGAAACCATTATTCAATTTTCAGCAAACGGTGACCTTGACCCAACCCACCCCATATGCAATCCCAAGCGAGGTTTTGATATAAGGTATATATGTATGAAGTTTCATTAAAATATCTCGATGCGTTCTCAAGTTATTGTGCTGAAACCGTTTTTTCTATTTTTAGTAACGGTGACCTTGACCCCACCCATGCAGGGTCTCAATATAAGGTATCTATGTATGAAGTAATTAAAATATCTCAATGTGTTCTCAAGTTATTGAGCGGAGACCGTTTTTCTATTTTTAGTAATGTATTGACCTTGACCCCACCCATCCCCTATGCAATCCCAAGTGAGGTCTCAATATAAGGTATTTTTGTGTGAAGTTTCATTAAAATATCTCGACGCGTTCTTAAGTTATTGAGTGGAAAACGTTTTTCTATTTTTAGTAACAGTGACCTTGACCCCACCCACCCCATATGCAATCGCAAGCGAGGTCTCGATATAAGGTATCTATGTATAAAGCTTCATTAAAATATCTCAATGCGTTCTCAAGTTATTGAGCGGAAACCGTTTTCTATTTTTAGCAATGGTGACCTTGACCTTTGACCTGTTGACCTCAAAATTTATAGGCGTCTTCCTTTCCTCCCAAGTAAACAGCATACCAACTTCAGATATCGTGCAGAAACGAAATGATCTACGGACAGACCAACCATCCGACCGACCGACGGACAGGTGCAAAGCAAGATACCCCCACTTCTTCGAAGGGGGGCATAATTACAGATATCATACTTAGGAGCATGTCCCTTTTTACAACAATTCTGCAGACACTATGTTTTCGAAGAGATTTTGAACAATAATTTTTTGTGAAAAAGGTGTCCTTAAACATATTAAATGGTTTCAAGTAGGGACGGCATCGAATACCAAAATCCGTATGCCAATATTGGCTTTTTAATTCAGTCGAATATTTGAATATTTGCTAAGATTTGTATTAACGTCTTTGAACTTTGTGGTTTAGGTATCATAATTATTATTTTTGTCATTTTAGTCATGACACGATTAGCCAGTGCCGTTGTATTTTCATTAACAAATTCTGCTTTCTAATTAATGCATTAAATACGAAGTACACATGTGAACGCACCAACAACTGCAGGACCCATTTTAATTCTTTTTTTAAATCAAAAAGTTCTCAAAACACAGTATAATATGGAAACGCTCCAATAACCATTAGTTTATTAGCAAATTTGAGCTTCTCAGCTATAATGACTGCTAAATGTGTGATTGTGCTATGGCAATATTTTGTTTTGTTCCTCTTTTCACAATTCTAAACACGATAGTTTTAATTACCAATTAACAGTTATGATTTCCTACTGTCTGATGTAAATGTGTATTACTGGCAACTAGACAAGTGGCGACTGACACCGACCCACATTCAATATCTCTCAACTAACACGTAACAAGCGCAATTCTGTTGAAAACACGGTATTAGATATCAATGGGTGAAATACTGTTCTTATGTTGACAGAAAAATACTTTCTACAATCTGTTCATTATTGCTTTTTAAAAAGCAATACAAATTTGCGAATATTCAAATGGCGTTTTAACTATTCCAATGGCGGTCATTCAATCGAATATTTAAATAGTTTCGCCATCCCTAGTATTAAGATACATTTAAAATCTTCATGATTTTTCTTTAAAATCTTCATGATTTTTCTTTAAAATCTTCATGATTTTGACGACTCACCTCCTCTAAAGGGACATGTTTGACCAGGCCGGACACTATGGTCCTCGTCTGCCCCTCACCCAGGTCCACCTCCTCCACGTACAGGCTGTCAGCGTCTGGGTGTTTCTTCACGTCTACTATCTTTCCCACCCTCAGGTCAAGTCTCGAGATATCAATAGGCCTGTCCGCGTCTTCATCGCCTGACTGACCTCCCTTGCCTCCATTCTGTGGCTTGCCTGCATGGAAAATTAAATTGAGGCATGTGGTGGGAAAACCGGGCTTAGTGCACGTGCGTAAAGTGTCATCCCGGATCAGCCTGTGCACAGGCTGATCCGGAACAACACTTTCCGCTTTTATGGTACTTTCAGTTTCAAAGAAGTCTCCCCTAAGCATAAATCCACTGTAGGCGGAAAAAGCGGACTGCACAGGCTGATCCGGGACGACACTTTACTCACATGCATTAAACCCGGTTTTACCACAACACGACTCAATTTAATCCTATCAACATCGCCTGCATTGACGGAAATAACACCAGTGGGATGAGCTTAGCTGTATATCCACACTGCGGAAAACAGCAAACACGGCCAGTA
Organism: Congeria kusceri; assembly: GCA_027627225.1. Classification (NCBI taxonomy): domain Eukaryota; kingdom Metazoa; phylum Mollusca; class Bivalvia; order Myida; family Dreissenidae; genus Congeria; species Congeria kusceri. The sequence continues at coordinate 5,847,614 of CM051025.1, forward strand.
TAATGACGTCATTTTGTTGTTTGTCGTGACATCATTTTATGTTTTTCTTTCGTTTATTTTCAGAATAAAGACAGAAAATGATGGGATAAATAGAATACCAGGTTAGTGTTGGAGAAAGATAAGTTTATTTGCTCAGCACGAAAATGTGAACCACTCGACAAGTCTTGTGGTTTAGGTTTTCTCAGCCTCGCTAAATAAAATTATTTTTATTCAACACTAGCTTAGTCTTTCTATGATTACAGCCATAAATTAAAAACTCAAAAGCCAAGAAAGCTCCTAACTTACGTATTTATCCACATTAACTGTTTCATCTGGACACCAAACGTCCCATGTTTAAAATGAATTCACTACTGCTATTATCAAACATTTTGAGAGATTTATAGAAATTGTGATTTATAATTTGTGTTAGTTTCTAATCAAAACATTCCACATTTCCAGTCACACATACAACCAGTTTATTTTTATTTTTTTCATAATAATTTATAACACTGGTGTTTTTCTATTTATGTCAGAAACAAGGTTTGTTGGACTCTTGTTAATAACAAGTAAAATAGAACAAGAGGGCCATAAGGCCCTAGATCGCTCACCTGAGGGGCTAAGGAACTAATCTGTGGACTTTAGAGTGTTTACAAGCCTTTTGTTCGATTTGGTTAGCTTTTGACCCCTTATGACCCAGTTTCGAACTTGTCCAAGATATTATTGAAACAAATGTTCTGAACAAGTTTTAAAAAGACTGGGTAAAAATATGACTTCTAGAGTGTTCACAAGCTTTTTGTTCAATTCGACCTAATGACCTAATTTTTTACCCCACATGACCCAGTTTCTAACTCTTCAGAGATATCATTAGAACAAATGTTCTGGTTAAGTTTCACGAAGATTGGGCAATAAATGTGTCCTCTAGAGTGTTCACAAGCTTTTTGAAGTTTTCAATATAGCCATATAAGGAAAAACTGCCCCGCCCCCTGCCGACCATGTTTTTCAACAGAGCGGAACCATTTTTGAACTTGGCCGAGATATCATAAGATCAAATGTTCTGAGCTAGTTTCATGGTGATTGGGCAAAAAATGTGACTTCTAGAGTGTTCACAAGCCTTTTCTATAGCCATGTAAGGAAAAACTGCCCCATCCGATGCTGGCCATGTTTTTCAGTGGAGCAGAACCATTTTCAAACTCGGCCGAGAGATCATAAGATAATATGTTCTGAGCAAGTTTCATGATGATTGGGCAAAAAGTGTGACTTCTAGATAGTTCACAAGCTTTTTCTATGGCCATATAAGGAAAACTGCCCCTCACCCCTGGCGGCCATGTTTTTCAACGGAGCGTAACCATATTCAAACTCGTCCGAGCAATCATAAGAACAAATGTTCTGTGCAAGTTTCATGAAGATTGGGCAAAAATGTGACTTCTAGAGTGTTCACAAGCTTTTTCTATAGCCAAATAAGGAAAATTGCCCCGCCCCCTGGGGGCTATGTTTTTAAACGAAGCAGAACCATTTTCGAACTCAGCCAAGATATCATTGGGACAAATGTTCACAAGGTAAATGTTAACGATGGACAACGGACAAAAAGCGATCACAAAAGCTCACCATCAGCACGTTGTGCCTAGATGAGCTTAAAAACAACAACAGAAAGATACTAACTATTTGACCAACAAGAGATGTCAGAGGACAGCGCGCTCGACTATTCGAAGTATTTCAGTAGGTACATAATTTGGGAAAGTGGAAGCGGCATAAATTTGTTGAAAAACAAAACAGAGTTCTGACAATTATTTCATCAAATTATTCCAAGTAAACTTTAAACCAGAAAATCTAAGTGAAAACGGGACATAACTCTGTCACAATACAAAACAAAGTTATGGGGAATGTTGCTCCTGATACTGGAGTTGATGACAATGGTATATTCCAAGTTTCAAGTTAAAAACTTATGAAGTTACAAGACTTTTGAATACAAACTTTAACCAAATTCAGACACAGACGCCAATGGTAGTAGGAAAGCTCACATATCCTTCGAATAGTCGAGCTAAAAATCGTGTCAGGTTAGTATAAAGATATTATCTGTGCTTTTAACACGGACAATATCGTATCCTAGTCCCACAGTTGTATTATATTGTAAGTATGAAACCCTACCAGTGCATTCTATGTGTATACATTCTACTACATGTATCTCATAAATGGTGTATATTTTTCATTTTGTTGTCGTTGTTTTTGTTGGATTTGACACAGTTTTTAACAGTATTTCAGTCATATCATGGCGGTCAGTTAACCTACTCACACTTTTCCTGGGCAAGCTTAGCCAATCTAAGCGGTTTACCAGTACTAAGTGCACATACTTATGGCAGTAACTGACAACTGCCCTACTTGAATCAGAGGTAGGGGCAGAATGACCGTAGAAATAATTTCATGACAAATCCCCACACAAGTTATGTGGCCGGGCTGGGGTTCGAACTCACGATTCCGGGTTGACAGTCCAGCGCTCTACCAACTGAGCTAGCTGGGCCTTCACTTAATAAACTTGTTAAATTTCAGTTAGATCTAAACCTAGTTACTAATTATCACAAGGCATCATACCACCATCCGGAGAGTTGTTCTCATTTGCTGCAGCCTTGGTTTGCTTGTCTTTTTTCGTCTTCGTTTCCTTGACAACAGTTTCGGTCTTCATTTGAACAGCAGGTGTCTCTGGTGCCGCAGGAGTTTCAGTCTTTACTGCGTCCAACTTCGGTCTTTTGACAGGAAGTGGTATCTGCTTGACTGGACAAGCACACAACACTTACATGTACGTATACAGCAGAACAGAACAGAACTCGTTCATTTCAATAGCACTTGCCCCGTATTCACAAAGCTCCTTAGGGAAAACTTACGTAAATTCCTTAAATTTATAAAATTCCTTAAGTCTATATCTGTTTTATGTATAGGTCTTTTAACATTAAACTGTTGTCAACTTGTAAATATTGCTTATTTGTTTAGTATTTCAGCCTTCTTTGTACAGAAATCATTGGATTTCACATAGAAATTTTGATCTGAAATTTTCACTTAAGTTCACCTTAAGTTAAGATTTCCCTTAGGAGCTTTGTGAATACCAGCCCTGGCTGCTACTTCACAGAATGATTGGGAAAATGACAAAAATGTAAAAAATAGTTTCAAATCTAGTAAAAAATATATTATTAGATAAAACTGACTGAAATAACATTGTTGACATATTTACAAAAGTTCCAAACACCCTGGTTTAATCATCACAACGCATTCTTTCTCATTTCAAAAGCATCTTGAGACGGTTTTTCAACTAGTTATAACTCGTTGGTTGTTGTTGTGAAATACTAGTAACCACATGGTCCAAACAGCCAATCAATGTCATTCCCGGAGTCCCATTGTTTAGGGGCAATAAGGGGAAATACGGACAGTTGTCCCTTGTCAACACGTTACGCCTAGCCCTGTAGTATATCTATATATGCTGATGACGTAATCGGGGAAACCCTGTCTTCCTAGGATTTTATGGTTGATTCTATTGAGCTTTCTTTATTAAAAAATACTTCAATTACCGTCAGAAATGATGCCACCCAAAACCTGGTAAATTCGGACAGAGTAGGGAAAATACAAATGGTACTAGTTTTGCAATTGCAAATTACATTGGGAAATTACGGACACTATTTTAATCTTAAAATTCAGGAAAACTCGGACAGAATCAATAGGTTGCTCCCAACATGCAACATGTGTAGTAATCCATGCATCGTGTCACTTGCTATTTTTAGACATGTCAAACCCCAAACAATACTCTTCTAAAATAAGTCAAAATCATTACAAGAATTTTTTTTTGGCAAACATAATATGTGGCGCGTCATGAGAAAACCGGTCTTAATGCATGTGCATAAAGTGTCGTCCCGGATTAGCCTGTGCAGTTTGCACAGGCTAATCCGGGACGGCACTTTCCGCTTGTATGGTATTTTCTGTTTCAAGGAAGTCTCTTCTAAACATAAATCTACCGTAGGCGGAAAGTGCTGTCCCGGATTAGCCTGTGCGGACTGCACAGGCTAATCCGGGACAACACTTTACGCACATGCATTAAGTCCGGTTTTCCCATGACGCGCCCCATATATTCCTAGCCAGGGCAAAGATAATTCTCAAAACTTGTATGACTTAAAGGTATACAAGTTACCTCCATTTTTTATTTCTGTTAGCACGAGGGTAAGTTTTAGTCTTTCAATTTTAGCTCGCAGGTTCTCGTTTTCATCCCTTATCCGCATTTCTTCTGGCTTACTAACAGTCACAGCTGAAAAACAAAGTGAATGATTATCAAATAAATATTTACATACAAAACAAAAACTAAAAAGAAAGACTGGGTTACTTCAAAGATACTGAAAAACCACATACTCGTTATTTCTTCCTCTAATATTCATTAACGGAATAGTGGCTAATAATTTAACAACTAATAATTAAGAAGGAAGTGATACAATTTCAGCTTAAAGAAAATTGTATAACCGATTCTGACACATCAAGTGAATGCAGCTTCTGAAATGATTTTTAAGATTTCATTTCAAGAATGAATCATAACCAATGTAAATTCATTACCAATACAACTAAGTCATTAAAAATTAATTCAAACATATATTTTATACATGAATGAGTTGAATTATTGTATTATTGTATACAAATAAATATGTAAAAATATTATCATGTAAATTCATAAAAAAATTGAGAAATTTCAGGAAAATGTGGCAGATCTTCTCAAGCTCTCTATGTAAATTTATATAGTTGAGGAAAAAAACCCTGCCAAAGTCAATAATTATGTTACCAGCAGCTTTTTTCACTTGTTCTATGTGTGCCTTTAGCTGGGCGATGATTTCTTCGGCTTGTTTAGCACGCTGGACCAGCTTCTGTATGGTAGCTGCAGACATGGCCTGGAAAAACACAGGAGGCGTACTCATATGAGGCTTGTTGTGGGAAAACCGGGCAGTCCGTACAGGCTAATCCAGAACGACGCTTTCCGCTTTTACTGGTTGGCGAGTAGTATCCGTGATTTTTTAGTAGATTTTCTCTATTTTCAATCGCGTTAGTAATACTTTTAAAAAAAGCTTGTCACAGTACAAAGTTTGGCTCCTTCTGTTTACGAGGATGTAAATATCTTGTCATGACATCATATTCTTTTTCCAATATAAGGGGCGCCAAAGGGGTAATCAATAAGCATGAATTAAAGCAATAAAACTAGTAGTATCCGTGATTTTTCCTTTCAATTGAAAATGCGATTTTTGTGCTAAACACCTCAAGATTTTAATTGCCCTATACAATTCTACATTCCATTACCTACATCATTATGATGTAATATTATTAAATTCTACACCAGATTAGCGGTGATAATGCGACTGCAAACATAAGTGTAAGCCGGAAAATGGTCTTTTGGTTACCCTTTTGGCGCCTGTTAACAATTTGCTGATGGTAAAGGGGGGTCCCGGAGATAACAATGTTATTATTGAACTAGTCTCCTCCCCTGTATTGATTTGTTGTCAAAATTGGCCAAAAACTATTCTAGCCATATTTTGAGTAAACATTTTAAAATTGCAATTCTTTGTTAATATTTTTAAAGTAAACATTTCGCAATTGCAATTCTTGATTTTTTAGAAAACCTATTTCACGAAAAATGTGTGTTGAATATAAATGGTTGGTGGTGTTTGAAGACTAAATTGCTACTTTATGTGAATCACCTAGCGATCACCCTTGGTAAACCGAAAATAGGGAAGTACAAGATAAAACTAGGGGTCCAATTATAGATTTATGCGCATGCGCAAAGATGTGCGCCTGAATGCACCGCGCGATTTTTTAGAAAACCTATTTCACGAAAAATGTGTGTTGAATATAAATGGTTGGTGGTGTTTGAAGACTAAATTGCTACTTTATGTGAATCACCTAGCGATCACCCTTGGTAAACCGAAAATAGGGAAGTACAAGATAAAACTAGGGGTCCAATTATAGATTTATGCGCATGCGCAAAGATGTGCGCCTGAATGCCCCGCGAGGAGTTAAGTTGTTTTGGGATTGTTTTTAAAGTAAATATCTTGAAAAATATCATGTTTTGGAGACTTCAACTTATTCTGCGTTTGAAACAGTTGCTAGGTGATGTGTGTAAACTCTACATTAAATGTTGGAGAGCTTTTACACCTTTTAATATACAAATCACGGACAGTGCTAGTACACGGATACTACTCGCCAACCAGTATGGTATTTCTGTTTCAAGGAAGTCTCTTCTAAACATAAATCCTCTGTAGGCGGAAGGTGTCATCCCGGATTAGCCCGTGTCCGCACAGGCTAATTCGGGACAACACCTGCCTAAGTCTAAAAGTTCTAAAGTACTCAAGTCTAAAGAAGTCAGTGTTTTTTTTTACCCTTTGGTGATAGGTGGCGGGGCCCTTCAGATGGGGAATTTTATGGCAAAAGGGGATTTTTTAAGAAAAGCATTATTAGTAAATTTACATGTTTATGTTCTACTTTTTTATAAACCATTAATTAATCAATTGTTTTGCTACCAATGATAACTGCTTTAACTTGGTTTGATGAAAAACTGCTGGGATATTTTAAGAAAATTCCTCTATTTTAGTCAATTTTGTCCGATTTCGGTCATTTTTTTCAAAATACAGCTTATTTTCTAAGGGGAATTTTAAGGTAAATATAGGGGAAAAATATATACCTTTTAAGCAGGGGAATGGGGCCAAATTTCGGCCCGAAATTGGCCAAATAAAAAACATTGGAACAGGGCTCTGCCTAGGGTAAAATTTTAGGGAGAAGTGACTTCTCCCTCAGGTCAATTTAGGGAGAAGTGAAGCCACTTTAAGGAGAAGAGTTTTCCCGAAAAGCGCTAAATCATAATTTTGCGTGTTATTACCATCATCATCATCATCACCACAAATTAATTACAAAATATTTTCAAATTGTATTACATCATTTTTCTCGCAATACACACCGCATGGCCCAGAGGTTTCATATTTTGTAGATAACATTGCATAGTGGTTCTCTACAAAGATTGTTCAAATGATGCCCTGGGGTTAAAACTGGCAACGCCCCGGTGATCACATGGTTTATATAGACTGTTGATTTAATTGTAAATTTATCCGATTTTGATTGAAGCTCAAGCCTAAAGGTACCATTATTTTCTGGAACCTGTGAAAAACTTGGTCGTCTTTAATTTCTACTCAATCCGTTTACCGTCTTCCAACAAAACAATTCATCAAACAGACACATTTTACAGACAATTATCGAACGGCATTACACCTACCTGTTTGCTCAGATAATACCGACAACGTCAATTAACAACCATAACTGCCCCTTAAATCCTGCTAAATGCTTGTTATTTACATCTTATCCATGTAATTGCACCGTCTGTACACAGAGAATGACGTCACAAATGTATCAAAGAAGCGCGAATAAGCTTACTTCTGCGCGGATAAATTCCTATTACGCTGACTGGTCAGCCATATTGGAAAGCGTAGGTATACTATGCGTTTTAATTGGCTAGTATCGATTTTACTGTGTGATGAAACTCCGCCTACAAGGCGGTGCTACACGGGGACTGATTGCGGCTTAGGAATAACTGTAAATTGTCAAAATTTTTGGCGAATTGACACTCGCTTTGATCTTTAGAACAGCGACTTGAATATTTTGAGTCGGTGTACATGTTCCTAGACGACTGAAAAACGTATAAGATAAGCTTCCCCAGCGGGAATGGTCGATATGCTGCAGTTAACATAGCAATGATTTAATACAATCAGTCTTCACGAATAAGTTTTGAAAGCAGTGGACTGTCGGTCCACCAAACCAGCTAAATGAACTGGACCGTACAACAATTTAGTGGACCACAATTTGTTTGTAGATTTTCATTTACTCTTACGAATATATATGAATGATTTTATATAAAAAAAAGAAAGCAATTATGGTTTTCAGACTTTTATTCTAACATGAACCGTGTATTCATTGCATTCACTCTCAATAAAAACTGGGTGAATTATTGAAAACAAGATCGCCAGTTAAATCAAATACCAGGTGTATATTTCTTTTTCGTCTATTTGAGATCAGTACTGGCCCAAATGGCCAAGCTGGTATCTGGACCGAAATTTACTCAAATGCGTAGATCACATGGAAACTGATACGCTTGCTAGGATTGCATAACATGGACTCCCTACGCCTAAAGAGTTTGTGTCCCAGTAATTGTTACCAAAGCACCCGTCCCCACCCACTCCTTTAACAATAAATGCTTTGTGTCCAAAAATTATTTTTTTTAAATTGATTGTTGAGTAATAAAACATTTTTACTTTCACTGACTTAACTTTCGCTAACTTTCATGAAAATATGACAGCCAAGTTTTTTGGTGTAATCAGTGTATAGTTATATTTTTTAACAGCTCGTTTATTAGAAAACACACGTAGTCATAGCAATATTTTCTTTTAAAACAAATGAAGACGTACCTTTGACATTACACACTAAAATTCTATGCGATCGGCAAACACAATTTGTCAACATCCCATTTCGTATTTTAAGTAAACATTTTGCAAACAATAATATATTGACTTATTGTAGTATGTATTTTATTTATTATGTGGGTGTTTCAAACACGCAGGTAACAACATGCATACCTCACGAAAATGTGTTACAAATTACTTCACCTTTACCAACAATGAGGGCGTGATAAACATTCTATCGACTACGCTCATCTACAGATTGGCAATTTAATGCGTTCTCATCGGCTGACTGTGACTGTAGTAAATCTAGCTCCTCCTGCTTACAGATTTTATCTATAATTGACACGCCGTTCAGAAGGAGATTGCGTTTATGACATGCGTACGCAAGCGGAAATGGTTGCGAATCTGACACTGAATTTCATGGCATCTTTTGTAAAAGTATGCATCCAAATAAGCCGATTTTCGCTTTACTGAGAATTATTGAATGAACATTTTTAGGGATTTCTGGTATCCAAATTATCAAGGGAAATTTAGTCGCTGGTCCAGTTTACTCACAACTTTTGCTGGACCGAGCGAAAATTTGGTGGACGTTGGTCCACCGCTTAACGTCGAAGACTGTACAATACATGCGCCTTGGGCGACTACACAGCTTTTATGACGCGTGTTTGATAAATTATTATTACTATGCGAAGTTAAAAAAAGACGGCGAAGTGGACTTCCCTTTGATGAAATTTAATGGCGAAGTCAATGGGTCCCGGGCGAAGTTATCGCCCACCTCGCCCACACGGCTGAGCGCTGTGGAAGTTGCTAACATATGAATTGTTACTTTTTGTACTGTCAACATAGAAAAGCATCTCAGTATTTGACCATCTACTAGCAAGTTATGCTACATACATACTCATTGGCATTGAATGTGATTACAGGTAGTGAATCATGCCTTTCATGTGACCGTATAATTATGTCCAAGGCCCATAAATCGCGAAAATATGTTGTTTGTATACAAACAATAACAATATAACAAGTACTTATAGGATAAAAAATAATAAATAGAGTTGAATATTGCAAGTTTACCTTATCCAGTTAAGGGTTACTTATAGGTTGAACTGTGAATATGATAAACTATTTATCTACTGATCTTGCTTAATTGTGTGCCCGTCAAAATGCCTTTCTCACGACACAATATTTTTTCAGAACACGGAAGCAAGCAGACGAACACAAATGGCGTTGAGCGGAAGCGACCAGGTATTTGGTTCATTAATGTTTTCATTCAATTAAAGGTGTCTGGTTGGGTATCATATGCTCAATAAATACAAAAACAACTTTGTTGCAGTATTTTGAAAACTACTTCTCAAAATAAACTTCCGAATGGATTTATTCCAACTTCTTTTACTTGTTCATTACAAACTTTGCCCAATCCTCAGAAAGCATCACAGCGTTTTTCCTCACCACTTTGGGAATGGTACCGGTACCGGTCAAATTGGGAAAATTAACGTTGTTTTCATCCAAATTGGGGATTTTATCACTTTCATTAAATAATGTCATAAAAGATGTAAAAACAGTAAGTTACTTCCCCTAGCTGTTAACAGTAACCCAGAATTTTTCTCAGGCGCCCGGTCCCTACGTTGAATTTTTTTTGCGACATGTGTCATATGACGTTATCTGGTGCGTTTAAGCTCTTAAAATTATGGCTAACACGTTTTCAATTTTTTGTAAACGTTTAAACGAAATGAAATAAACGAAACATCACCGTTTAAACGGTATACCTCTAGCCTTTTAAAAATAAAAAGTCTCATTGTAAGAATCATGATAAAAATACATGTATATTATACATGCTTTGTTCTTGCAAAAACGGCGGGATAATTTCCCTGTGCAGATTGTGCCTACGCTGGCATACATGTACATAAACAAGGCCGCTTGTGTTTACGAAACTACAACACTGAGCAGTAACAGTGGGTACGCTTTTCCGAAATCAATTTCATATTAGCGTATTTGAGATTGATTTTTTCGCAGTTTATTTTTTAAAGTTATGAATTTTTTTAATTAACAAATGTGCATATTATAAAATACAAAAGCTTGTTTACTTTTTAGGTCGACAATACACTTGACGCGCGTATAAGGTTACTTGTGTGTGGATACATGCCAACTGCGCTGATTGGTCAGATATTACGTCATTCCAAAGCGGAGATAAACTGAGCGTTTCTATTGGCGCATTTCGATTTTACTGCATGTTGAAACTCCGCCTACATGGCGGTGCTTCAGGGTGATTGATTGCGGCTTAGAAATAACTGTTCATTGTTAAAATTTTCGGCGAATTGACACTCGCTTTGATCATTCACTGACTTTATAAAGTGGGTGTACATGTTTCTCGAGTGAAAAACGGCCATTGTGACGTAAGAGATTAGCTTTCACAACAGGAATTGTCTGTCGGCTGCAGTCAACACAGCTAATTAATTGATAAAGTACACGTGCCCTGGGCGATGTTTATAAGCGCAATACTAATTTATGGCGCCCCGGATATGTTCAAGTTAAAATTAAATGCCCAGGCACCGGGGCGTTAAAACAGCCTGGGGAAGGCCCTGCAGCTGTGCGTGGAGGTTTATGCTTGGGTAAAACTAAAGTAACATACAGGAACATCGTCAAACTTTTCAGGGTCTTTTTGGATTTTTTTCTTACATTTGGGATTTTTTTAACTTCAAATTGGGAAAAATAGTCAGAAAATCCGATTCGGAATGGTACCGTTTTCCAGTACCAACTTTATATAGAGGAAAAACGCTGCATCATCAACTGAGGGAATATTTGGAACTCAAGGCTCTAAGGCTGATGGCAAACACACATTTTCCACTAATTTCATACTCTCACAAACGTCCATACTTCCACTTTGAAAGAGAAACTGCAAATTAAGTCAAAATATAAAACTTGTCCTCTACTTTTTGTGTGTAATGATACTGGGAACACCTGGGTATCTTATGATGTAGTTACAACATGACAACTCCCAGCTATATAACCTTCTGGGTCGCTGGGAGATGTACATCAATGTACACCTTTGCTCAAAGTATTCAGGAAGAACTATCTTATGATGATGTGTATCGTCAACCTACCTGTTTTCGTTAAAAGTCCTATTTTCGGTATGTTTCTTGTTTACAATGCTATATAAGACAGGAAGTCACTACGATCAGACAACACGAAACCTGTTACCGTCTTTCTTTTCCAGGATGTCAAAGAAAAAGCCCAGCAGCTAAGAAATCTGTTCCTGTCTAAGCACAGTGGTAATTTAAAAAAAATAAATAAATAGTTACAATATCAGTGCCTTCCCCAGGATTTTGTTCAGGCACCCCGGTCCCGATAGGGGTGGGTGAGGGAAGGGTATCCCCTGCCTACCTCCATTTTTTTTTTTGCGGCACGTGCGAAATGACGTTATCTGATGCGTTTTAGCTCTTAAATTTATAGCTGACACGTTTCAAATTGTGTGTAAACGTTTAAACGAAATGAAATAAATGAAACATTGCTGCAGTCAACACAGCTAATTATTGATAATATACACGCGCCCCAGGCGATGTTTATAAGCGCAACACCAATTTTAGGCGCCCCGGATATGTTCAAGTAAAAATTTAAGCGCCGGGGCGTTAAAACGGCCTGAGGAAGGCCGTAAATATTGATGACAATGTATTTTTCTACTCTCAATTAGTTGATGCAAAATGAAATGCAATTACAGTCGACCCTCTTGACAACGACATTCGTTACAACGAAATATTCGACTTCCTACACAGTTTTGTAGGGAACTGATTATTTTCAATTAAACTTGTACCCGTTATAACGGAATATTCAGTTTCCGACTCGGACGTAATAGATGCGGGAACCAATCAATATGTGCATTAATTCGATTCGTTATAACGACATTCGGAACCGAAGGAGCTCAAAACGTGTTAATATGTCACAAGTCCTATTGATTTGCTTAATCAAGTGTTATCAGTTGGTGTCACAGGATTAGCCAGATATAAAATTCAGGTGTGACAATCTGTTTACCGCGTAAACTTAAATTGACATAATATTGAATGCCATACGATTACCATAAAAGGTTGTTTGTTTTGAGAGTTGGTTTCATTGATATTTTTTAAATTATGCAATTGTATTCCATCTAACCCAGTGCAAATAATAAGAAATGTTTTACTATGGTGCCAGAAGTAGTAATAAATGTCCACATGACGCTTTACGCACTTGTTTTAAGCCTGGTTTTTCCCATGACACACATATGTATAATTATGATAATTTGTTTGTTGTACAAGGCAATATTGACAGTGGGACGTATGATGAGCGTGATGTGGACAAGTTCAGGAAAAATGACCACTATGTTGCCTCCTTCATTCGCTCCTTTGAGACGCTTCAAGATGGCTGTGACCATCTTCATGAGTCGATGAAGTTTCGCAGAGATATCGGCTTGAATGGTATATACACAGGCATCCGTTTGAGACCCTGATTTAAGCGTTCTCAATACTTTTCATAAATAGAGGTTCACCAGACCATGTGTGCAACCCTTCCATATGGCATTGGAATTACGGTACTAGCAAAATCTGCACTTAACAGGAATTAAAAAAAAATTGGGGTTTTCATCGATAAAACTGTACGTACCACAAGCCCAAGTGAGGGTTGTGGGGAACACTACAATATCATATGACTTAAATGATAAATATAATAAAACAAATTGCTTGTCGTTTCCTAGTAATATTAATGAAATTTTTTTTTTCTACATTCTGTGTTGATGGGCCCAGTAGGGTAGCAGGGGCAGTTCCGTTGTATTTTACTCTTCATCATTCCCATGTTGTTTTCATACCTGTTCTCTTCCAATTGTTGTTCACGTGTTTCTTATCTTGCAATATCTTTACAGATTTGACCAATCAGAGTTTTCCGCAGGAAGTATGGGAGTTAGGAGAAGCATTTTTCCACAATCATGACAAAGATGGCAATGCTATATGTAAGTTGGAGATTTGATGTCGGAACTATTAATCAATATTATTAAAAATAACATGACTTTGAATCTTTCACTTAAAACAGGGAAAGGTGTGAAACAAATCCCAGCAGGAAAAAGTCAGGGACTTAGAAAGTTTGGGGAAAAAACAAATCGGGGAAATTCAGGAGTTTAAAGGGACTGAACTCCAGATGGCCCAATCGTAAAACCCCCCAAAAATTGTCACAAATGCACTATTTTTTCTTACATAATAGTATAGAACACATTAACAAATTAGACACATATGTTTTTATAAAGCATAACAATGATTTTATATAGTTTTCGTCCTTTTAAAATCTTTAGCATCTGCAGACGCTATAACCCATCGAGTAATTAAAAAATTTAGGATAATCACGTGACAGTTTAGTTGTGTCGAGTCGCTCATGCGCACTCTTGAATCAGGTTGTGTATTGGGGAAAGACGCGGTATTTTTAAATCCGGAATACCGGATTGAAGGAAAGTGCGAGCTTATTTAACTCTATTTTTCAATGAAACACTGTGGAGTCACTTGAATTCGCGGGGTACAAATTTCGCGCACTTGCGATCATGGACATAGTTGCGCGGTCTTAAATTCGCGCAACTGAGATTTTTGAGAGAAAAAAGAGAATTGGTTTTTACACAAAATATATGTCAATTATGCAATAAAACGAAAAAAACATACAGAACGCCGATGAAGGGTCCTATTGTGACAGCTTGTTTGTTGCAATAAACACGTATATTAGTACCGGATTAGGCTCTTAATTGACAAGAGCGGTCGCAGATTTAGGCGAGACAATAGATACAATATATTACGTTATGTCAAACCGACGTCTGTTGTTAATTAAGTGCCGATTGAAGTACTCTTTTCGGCTCCACATCGCGGGCGCTAAATCTTTACTTAAAAGATCAACTTGTGAAAAGTAACATCTTCTTGTTCCTTTTGCTCATTGTATTACGAGTGTTGAAAATCATGCCTTTGCGCAACTGTGTTTTAGAAATACAATTTTGCTGTTATGCGTTACAAATTTTTTTTATACGAAGTAAAGATCTCGATGTACTCTTCTCTACAAGTGTTTTTATGGCAATCAATGCACCCACTCTTTCTATGCGGATGATGTGACGTTGTACATGTCAGCATATTTTCGCGTGCTTTTTTTGCAGAACAAAGGATTAACATGGAATACACATGCATTTTAATGGTAAAATAGAATTTGTGTTTGCATCACATGAACAGTAATGTTAAAAAGGTGTTTCGGATTTCGAATTGATTGTGCGCAATTTATATTCTTATATACAAATGGAATATTTTTTGTACGGATTAAGGATGTAACCAACAATGAAAAAGGCAAGTTATTTCCATTAATGTTTTGAGGTCACGAAAATGGGCTATTGTGTATAGACGTATATTTATGTATATGGACCCTGAGAATCGTGATATAGCGGATCTGCAGTGTATGACCGCATTTAAATGTATGAAAACGCCCACAATTTAATTTAAAAGAAAAAAAATGCATTCATTAATCAGAATGAAGCCGATGAAGAAAACATGAAAAAACGTTCATTAAAAACATTCGCATCGTAACATACTTGTCTATCTGCATATATCTACGAACAATTACCGACGTACATTTGAACGAACTTGTAAGCTCCCAATTTGTTGCTAAAAACGAAATCAGTAAAATTTTCGCGGTGGTCGTAAATTTGCGCAATGGCGGGAGCGCAAAAAGCGCGAACATTAGACCACCACGAAAATTAGTGATTCCACAGTATACAGTTTGTGAAGTATTTGATCGTGTTCTATACATGGTTTTACGCATGTTTTGACCGTTTATGCATAACTAAAAAGAAACGCACATTTTATGCCCATCTGGAGTTCAGTATCTTTAATCAAAAGTGTAAGACAAAAAATGGAAGACGTGGCATACTGTCAGTCTGTGTCATAAGTTAGGAATTGTATTGCATGTGTTTCTGTGCTAGTTAATTGTTTTAACACACACATTGAGAAATGAGTTTTAAAGGTATTGTTTCTTTAAGAAATTTGAAATTATTTATAGTGGACGGGGTGCACTATAATCCAAGAATTTATATGTGGCGCGTCATGAGAAAACCCGTCTTAATGCATGTGTGTAAATTGTCGTCCCGGAGTAGCCTGTGCAGTCCGCACAGGCTAATCCAAGATGGCACTTTCCGCCTACAGGCGTCGTTCTAGGTTAAAGTTTTTTGGTAAGCTAGTTTTCCAGGAATGGCTTGAGGGATTTCATTCAACTTAAAACACTTACTCCCTATATAAAAATGAACCCATAGGCCAATTCGATAACTCTAGTTTGAAATTTGTCAAAATAATGGGCCTTTTTACACTTAGAAATTTACATATAAGCTATTTGGATTGGTTAAAGTTTTTCGGTAAGCTAGTTTCTCAGGAATGGCTTGAGGGTTTTCATTCAAACTTAAAACACTTACTCCCTATATTGAAATGAACCCATAGGCCAATTTGATAACTCTTGTTTAAAATTTGTCAAAATTATGGGCCGTTTTACACGTAGAAATTTTACATTATCGCAAGTGGGGTTGCGGCGTCAACTTTTGATTCCCACTGTCTAACTAGAGAATGAATCTTTATACATAGATACCCTAATTGGTGGTTACGCCAAGGTCAAGGTCACTGTTACTAAAAATAGAAAAAAACTATTTCTGCTCAATTACTCGAGAACAAATTGAAATATTAACAATAATGAAATAATAATAACTTAATGTATAGATACTGTAAAGAGAGACATTACAATAGATTGCATATGGGTGGGGTCAAGGTGTCTGTTTTAAAAATTATAAAAATGCTTTCCTCTTATTAACTCCAGAGGGAAATTAATGTTGTTTAATTGGCCCCTACTATCCATACAGTTTGTTTTGGAAAAAAATGCAAAAACTGTGACAAGCACGAGAGAAGTCGAGCACGCTGTCCTCCGACAGCTTTTGTTTTCTGAATTTCCAGTGTATGTAGATGTGAAGAAGCACAAAAAAGATGCCCAAATGTTGCTGATATTGAAGAAATGTTTCGCCTTCATGCTGGAGTCTCACAGCAAGCAGTTTCCAGGTGTTCGACTGGTTGTGTTGTTTGATCTCGCAGGAGCTGGGCTCTCAAATCTGGTCAGAGCATTTAAGATTTAACCATTACAGACCCATTTTTGTGATCATCCGTTGTTCGTCGTGCGTGTGTGTGTGCGTTTGTGTGTGCGTCATCAACCTTTCATTCAAACAACATCTCCTCCTAAACCGCTTGGCAGATTTTCACCAAACTTCACAGGAATGATCCTTGGGTGGACCGCTTTCAAAGTTGTTCAAATCTTTCCGGTCCGCGGCATATGTAGGTCACCAGAGCTAATAATAGATTAAAAAAGTGAAAACTTTAAAAATCTCCTATGAAACCGCAAGGCTCAGAGCTTTCATATTTGATGTGTGACATCCTCTAGTGGTCCTCTACTAAGATTGTTGAAATGATGCCCCTGGGGTCAAAACTGGCCACACCCCAGGGGTCACATGGTTTATATAGACTTAAATAGCAAAATGACTTTAAAAATATTCTCCTCTGAAACCGCAAGGCCTAGAGGTTTCATATTTGGTATGTAACATTGTATAGTGGTCCTCTACAAAGATTGTTCAAATGATGCCCCTGGGTCAAAACTGGCCACACCCCAGGGTCACATGGTTTATATAGACTTAAATAGCAAAATGACTTTAAAAATCTTCTCTGAAACCGCAAGGCCCAGAGGTTTCATATTTGGTATGTAACATTGTATAGTGGTCCTCTACAAAGATTGTTCAAATGATGCCCCTGGGGTCAAAACTGGCCACACCTCGGGGGTCACATGGTTTATACAAACTTAAATAGCCAAATGCCTTTAAAAATCTTCTCCTCTGAAACTGCAAGGCCTAGAGGTTTCGTATTCAGTTGGTAAATTGTATAATGGTCCTCTACAAAGATTGTTTAAATGATGTCCCTGGGTTCAAAATTGGCCACACCCCGGGGGTCACATGGTTTATATACATTTAAATAGCAAAATGACTTTAAAAATCTTCTCCTCTGAAACCACAAGACCCAGAGGTTTTATTTGTGGAATGTTACATTGTATAGTGGTTCTCTACAAAGATTGTTCAAATTATGCCCCTGGGGTCAAAACTGGCTACAGCCCGGGGGTCACATTGTTTATACTGCAGCACTATAATTTCAATCAGCCTCTAACACTCAAAAATCAATACTGCAGACCACATTCCAGCCATGTGTATACAGTGTACTATGTTTAGCTCACCTGAGCACAGAGTGCTCATGGTGAGCTTTTGTGATTGCCCGTTGTCTGTCGTGCGTGTGTGTGTGCAACTTTTCATTCAAACAACATTCATTTCATTCATTCATTCATTCATTCGTCAACTTTTCATTCAAACAACATCTCCTCCTAAACCGCTTGGCAGATTTTCGCCAAACTTCACAGGAATGATCCTTGGGTGGACCTCTTTCAAAGTTGTTCAAATCTTTCCGGTCCGCTTCATATGTAGGTCACCAGAGCTAAAAATAGACTTAATTTAAAAAAAAATCTATGAAACCGCAAGGCTGAGAGCTTTCATATTTTATATGTGACATCCTCTAGTAATCCGGGCGAGTGCTATCAGGGCGAGTGCTCTCCCGACTTACCTAACCGGGCCGCCACACAACTTCTCCCCTTTAAGTGACCAAGTTCATGCCGTGACATACACCCTCGCTCAAATATGAATTCATCCTCGAATTCATATGAATTCGTCCTCGAATTCAGGGATTCATGGTGTTATAAAATTACCACAAGCCCTCGGAGAGTTAACCCTAGTATTCTCACGGCCGCACATTGGGTGCCAAATGTCACAGGGTGAGAAAATTGTGTGGCCAGTCCGGGACTCGAACCCGGGACCCCTCGCTTTCAGGGCGAGTGCTCTCCCGACTGAGCTAACCGGGCCGCCACACAACTTCTCCCCTTAAAGTGACCAAGTTCATGCCGTGACAATTAGATCCAATGCCTCAGGGTAATTTGAATTTTGTTTAAAACAGAATTCAATTCATCCTGAAGCATTTGATCTAATGTTGTTTTGCATGAATATGTAAGATATAAGTGATTTTTTTTCCTTATTTAAGAGGGTCTAGTAAAAGAACCCATTCCCAATGCCAAATATGGTTTATATTGCCCAATTGGAATGAAAAATTTCCAAATCTGAACTGGCAAAATCCTAATACCACAAAATACCTCGGAAATGTGAATTTAAGTTGTAAACCTTGAGTACAACCAGTATAACACAACTTCAGGTTACTCATTTATTAAATTACTTTTTGAATGTTTCTAAATAAACCAGATTTGACAACGTGAAATTCCCAATTTGATTGGTACTGGACCAATTTCCAAAGCAGTAAAGAAAATCTCTGAATATATGTGTTGTCAATTTCGTCAGCCTGTGTCAACTAACAACAAATTGTGTGCAGTATCACTGAAATGTATTTGAGCAGAACCAAGCATCATTTACCGGTATGAGGAGTGTCATGGGAAAACCTGGCTTAATGCATCTGCGTAGTGTTGTCCCGGATCAAGGACGACACTTTCCGCTTTTATGGTATTTTCTGTTTCAAGGAAGTCTCTTCTAAACAAAAAACCACTGTAGGCAAAAAGTGTCTTCCCGGATTAGCCTGTGCGGACTTCACAAGCTAGTCCGGGACGACACTTTACGCACATGCATTAAGCCCGTTTTTCTCAGGCCACGCCACATACAAAGAATGATGAAACAATACCAGTAATTAAGCTCATTACATTGTCTTCATAGTCATATGTTGTCTTTATATTGTTTCAGGATATGGATTTCATAAAGTTTGTCATCAGCTGTTTCAAGATCTATTTTCCAAGCTTGCTAGGTACTTATGTATTTTCATTTGCACAATTGGTTTTTTGTCGTATATATTTGAGGCGTGTCGTGGGAAAACAGGGCTTAATGCATGTGCGTAAAGTGTATCCCGGATTAGCCTGTGCAGTCCTCACAGGCTGATCCAGGATGACACTTTCCGCTTTTATGGTATTTTCTATTTCAGGGAATTCTCATATTAAAATGGACCAAAATGCCAATTTTGGTTACTCTAGTTTGAAATTTGTCAAAATTTTACACTAATAAAATATAAGCTATATGGAAGGGTGAAAGTTTTTCGGTAAGCTAATTTCTCAGGAATGGCTTGAGGGATTTCATTAAACTTAAAACACTTATTCCCTATATTAAAATGAACCCACAGGCCAGTTTTGATAACTCTGGTTTGAAATTTGTCAAAATTATGGGCCTTTTTACACTAAGAAATTTTACATTCCCGTGGGTGGGGTTGTGGCGTCAACTTTTAATTTCCATTCTTTAACTCGATAATGAATCTTCATACATAGATACTTAAAGTCAAGTACTTCGCATGGGATTGCATTTGGAGTGGGGTGAGTGGGGTCAAGGTCAAGGCCAAGGTCACTTTTACTTGAAACAGAACAAACAGTTTCTGCTCAATTACCTGAGAACAAATTGACACATTAATAAAAATGAAATAATAATAACTTAATTTATAGATACCTTATAGCGAGACATTGCATGAGATTGCATATGGGGTGGGTGGGGTCAAGGTCACTGTTTTGAAAATAAGAAAAATCCACTCAGTAACTCAAGGACGAAATTAACTGTTTAATTTGCCCCTACTATCCAGACAGTTTGTTATAGAAAAGAATGCCAGTAATTCTGAAAAGCACAAGAAAAGTCCAACGCGCTGTCCTCCGACAGCTCTTGTTATTATTGTATAATGTATCACACCAGTATGTTGTAAGTAATAATAATATAAAATTTCCACTTATATTTGATGAAAATGTTCCACTGAAGTGAAAAAAAATTTCCTTCAGAGCTTTGTGAATGCCGTCCCCGGTCCACAGAACCATGTTCAAAGTCACTATTTGTAAACAAGAAAAACTTAACAGTGACTTTAAATTAAAGTTTGTTCATATATCCACTGTACCTGTTCTGTTTCAGAGTACATGCTGATGTACGAGATGTCGTGGTTCTTTAATGGTATGTGCATTAACAGTATTGAGCTGCATTCTTGTTTGTAGTTTTGATGCACCCACAAAGTGGGAGGCATTAAGCATTGCACTTGTTGGTCTGTACATCCGTCCGTCCCTACGTATGTACGTCCCATAATTTTGTGGACTCAACTCCTCTTTAACTGCTGGGTGGGTTTGTCTCAAAGTTTCACAGCTGAAGAACCTTAACGTGATGGTGATCTTGAAGGAAGGAATTTTGGCTGCGACCAATTTTGGCAGAATTATGGCCCTTTTCATTATTTTCCACAATAGAATATAATAAATTATACTTTCCAAAATTTTGTGGACTCAACTCCTCTTTTACTGCTTAGTGGATTGTGCTTTCAGAGCTTAAAAACCTTGATGTGTAGGTGACTTCAAAGTAAGGATTTGTGACTGTGACCAATTTTGGCAGAATTATGGCCCTTTTTCTACTATAGAATATAGACTTCCCAAAGTTTTTTGGACTCAACTCCTCTTTAACTGCTTTGGAGAATTTGCTCAAACTTTCACAACTGATGAACCTTAACATGTAGGTGATTGTAAAGGAAGGAATTTTGGCTGCGACCTATTTTGGAAGAATTATTGCCCTTTGTCATTTTTTCCACTTTAGAATATATACTTTCTGAGTTTTTGTAGACTCAACTCCTCTTTAACTTCTTGGCGGACTTGCTCAAACATTTACAGCTGAAGAACCTCAACGTGTAGGTGATTGTAAAAGAACGAATTTGGGGTGCGACCAGTTTTGGCAGAATTATGGCCCTTTGTCATTTTTTCCACTATAGAATATTACTGGTATATGAAAATAAATCTGTGAGGCAAAAATAATTGTTTGCCTTTATTCTGTGTCCAAGCATGTGTTGTGGGGGCATCCGCGTCTGTGACACATCTAGTTTTCTGATTCTTTCAAACCTTGTTGATATATGAGATGTGTCGTGGGAAGACCGGGCTTAATGCATGTGCGTAAAGTGTCGTCTCGGATTAGTCTGTGCAGTCTGCACAGGCTAATCCAGGACGGCACTTGCCGCTTTTATGGTATTTTCTGTTTCAAGGAAGTCTCTTCTAAACATACAACCATTGTAGGCGGAAAGTGCGGACTGCACAGGCTAATCCGGGACGACACTTTACGCACATGCATTAAGCCCGGGTGTCCGACGACGTGCCTCATATGTAGATCTTGTCTTGCTGTAGCAACTGAAAGCTACACTTTAACAACTGCTGGCCAGATTCGAAAATGAGGTCAATAAATTATTGTTGTGTGACACTACCGTGTTCATTCAATTGTGGTTTGTTTAATAGACAGCTTCCATAGAAAAAATTAAAGTTACTTTTTCTAACATGACTATGTGGATAAGTTTGAAAATGTTCTTGTCAGAAACTGCTGGCTAGATTAAAATAATATCTCATAAATGCTTATTGGTTGTAATTTTTACTCAGTTCCTTCAAGCTGTATTGATTCCTTTAATACATAGCAGCCACTGGTTTTTGGTGTTTTGGTGTGTCTTGTACCATAATTTGCTCAAAATGTTGAAACCCTTGGCTTAAGGGACTTGCTCACAGATTTTCATATTTTTGAAAAATGTCATTTAATGTCTTGATTGCAAATACTGAAGTAGTTGGGCTCACCAAAAACAAATATTAAATAAAGAAAAAAATAAGTAAAATATTAGCTTTCACTGGGACTCGAACCGACGAATGCCAGGATAAAAAATCTGTCGTGCTAACCTCTCTGCTTTTCTGACTTACAATCATTGCAGTAAATTTTTAACTTTATGTAAGTGATACACATATTTTCCAAAAAATACCGATGGAAAGCATTTCAATAGCTTTAAAATTTTATCCATTTCAATTGATGATATTTCATAAATGACACTGTATTTTCCAATAGATTTCTTTGTCTTTAGGTCCCTTTAGGAGTTTTCTATATCACATATAAAGCAACCTAAGATTAATTTTGTGATGCATATCCTTCATGGCCATGCAAACAGCATGAGTTGTTTTATTATGTCCCTTGTTTTGTATGGCTCATTTACTTCTGTGGAAATTATGCATCCATCGGATCTGTGTCTTGTGTTGTAATACTTGTTATGATCTGTACTACATAGGCCAGGGGTGTGGAAATCCTATGCCCAACTTGTCAGACAAGGGTCATTTTACTGTCAGACAAGTAAATTTGTCCTGTCTACTTGTCCATTAACAAGTACAATTTCAGGGTGTTAACATGAAGAAAAATTTCGGTTATCAGATTTGGGTATGTCGTTGAGCAGGCTGGCGAAGTGGTGGTGTCAACTTTTCGTTTCTGCTCTCTAACTCAATGACGGATTGAGCTATTGTCATGAAACTTCATACATAGATACCTTATATCGAGACCTCGCTTGAGATTGCATATGGGGTGGGTGGGGTCAAGGTCACTGTTACTAAAATTAGAAAAATGGTTTCTGCTCAATAACTTGAGAATTTATTGAGATATTTTAATGAAACTTCATACATAGATACCTTATATCGAGACATTGCTTGGGATTGCATATGGGGTGGGTGGGGTCAAGGTCAAGGTCATCGTTACTAAAAGTAGATAACACATCAAGATATTTTAATGAAACTTTATGCATAGATACCTTATATCGAGAACTGGATTGGGATTGCATATGGGGTGGGTGGGGTTAATTTCAAGTTCACCGTTACTTAAAATAGAAAAACGGTTTCCAGTCAATAACGTGATAACGCATCACAGCAATTTGTTTTTGACTCGTTTTCATGCTGATATTCGGTGCCATTCACAAAGCCAAGAAGGATACTTTTTTCACAATTTTTGGCCCAAAATTCACAACTGGAAAAGTGGATGAAAAAATATGAAATCTTAATTAATTTTGTGAATTTTGTTTACGCAGGATAAAATTTCGGTAATAGTTTTATGTCTACACCGTTTTGGAAGGTTACTCGATTTTAACACGTTTTATTGATTTATACGTGAACCAGTCAGTTAGTGAAACATGTGCTCATCCGCGTCACTGTAAAGGCTCATTGGGTTATAATCTGTATTGAATCAAGCGTTTGAAGGATTTTTTAAGTGTAGACAGTTCGGATTATTGTCTTTTTTTTATTTTTTAAGTAATCGCAATGCATTTTTCACGAAACTCTCAGTACTATGTGAAACAATTTTATAAAAAAGACAAGCTTATCTTACAGGAAAATGAGTCATCGTTTCAAACAGGCAATTTTAAGCGAGAAAATAGTAAGTGAAGCCCCCGAAGACATTTTGTGCTGCAGTTCAACAGTTTTAACTTTAGTGTCTTCACAAGTAGATTTCCTTTCAGTAACGAGTGCGAGTCAGTCAGATTCACATACTGATAGTGGTGACCAAAATAACATTGATGAAACCCCTGTTTTGTCCCGTAATGAGCCTTTTACATCTCAATCATGTGGCATTTCTATTGACTCTTGTATCTGACTCAAGTGACGCCCTTGGACATTGCAAATTTAAAGAATAATTGACAATATCAAATCTGCAAAAGAGAGAAATTTAACTGGAATTTTACAGTTTCATGGTAAGGTTGCATGAATGAAAAGATCACACTTTAATATCATGTGTTTGTTCTTTAAGTGTGATTAAATACAACAAAATCACTAGTTATTATTTGATACTAGTTTGTATTTCCCTGTTTTAATGATAAGACAAGACAATTTTCACAATTTTGGCGTTTTACGACGCATTTTCACAATTTCGCAAATAAGGGCATATTCACAAATCACTGAAATAATACAAGCACTGGCATCAAGATATTTTAATGAAAATTAATCCATGGACACTTATATCGAGACCTTGCTTGGGATTGCTTTTTGGGGTGGGTGGGGTCAAGGTCAAGGTCACCGTTACTAAAAATAGAAAAACTGTTTCCGTTCAATAACTTGAGAACACATAGAGATATTTTAATGAAACTTTGTGCATAGATATCTTATATTGAGACCTCGCTTGGGATTGCATATGGGGTCAAGGTCACCATTACTAAAAATGGAAAATAGTTTCCGCTCAATTACTTGTGAATGGATGGAGATATTTTAATGAAGCTTCATACATAGATACCTTATATGGAGACCTCACTTGGGATTGCATATGGGGTGGGTGGGGTCAAGGTCACCATTGCTAAAAATAGACAAACAGTTTCCGCTCAATACCTAGAGAACAAATTGAGATATTTTAATGAAACTTCATACGTAGATACCTTATATGGAGACCTCGCTTGGGATTGCATATGGGATGGGTGGGGTCAAGGTCACCGTTGCTAAAAATAGACAAACAGTTTCCGCTCAATACCTAGAGAACAAATTGAGATATTTTATGAAACTTCATACATAGATACCTTATAAGGAGACCTCACTTGGGATTGCATATGGGGTGGGTGGGGTCAAGGTCACCATTGCTAAAAAATACACAAACAGTTTCCGCTCAATTCGTAGAGAACAAATTGAGATATTTTAATGAAACTTCATATTTAGATACCTTATATGGAGACCTTGCTTGGGATTGCATATGGGGTGGGTGGGGTCAAGGTCACCATTGCTAAAAATAGACAAACAGTTTCCGCTCAATACCTAGAGAACAAATTGAGATATTTTAATGAAAGTTTATATGTAGATACCTTATATGTAGACCTCTCTTGGGATTGCATAGGAGGTGGGTGGGATCAAGGTCAAGGTAACCATTACTAAAAATGAAAAAATGGTTCCCACTCAATAACTTGAGAACAAGTTTAGATATTTTAATGAAACTTAATACGTTGATACCTTATATTGAGACCTTGCTTTGGATTGCAAGGTCAAGGTCACCATTTCCTAGCCATAGGTGTATGTTCACCTTGCACCCAGAACTTTCGTTCATTATTGAGCTGACTTTTATGCATTTCGTTCAAAAACTTTGGTTTTCGTGGAATTTCCAAGTTTCTTGTATACTTATAAATCGGACAAACAAATTGTGTTGTATTTATTATTTAATAAAAAGTAAATCAGGAAGGTCAGGAATATAAACTATATATTTTGTTGGGACAAGTGACTGTTGCTTGAGGAGAAGTAGATTTTTGCAATGAACTTCTCCGTGGACAAGTAAACAGTTTTAATATTTCCACACACTTGATAGGTACTGTATATCTAATTTCATGTTACCTCAGTAATGCTCGGTAATTACTCAAGTGGCCACCTACAGTTTCTTGTGGATTTAACGTCTTACATAATTATCAGGGATCATATTTTTATGGAAAGTCAATCGGTCCTGAGGTCCGCCGGTCATGTTCATCTTGTATCCGAATTATGTGAACCCAAAAATGGTGCATGTTCGGAAATGTGTATTATAAAGTATAACTATTATCTGGACAGTTTCCACACCTTAAACTTTAAAAAATTTCATTTCCATGTCTATTATGAGTTTTTAACTTCACAAAACAATAAGAACAACCATTCTGTATCGGAATTATGTGTATCCGAAAACATAGCATGTCCGAAAATGTGTAATTTAAATTTTTAATGTACTAAGTTTCCACACCTTAAACTTCAATAAACTTTTAATTTTTATGTCTGTTATGTAGTTAAATATAATATAATGCAATATGGTCACTTTGTACTTATTTAATTAACAACGTGACGTCATGAACCTCAATTGAACCAACTAGCAAATACACTTTAATTTTATTGAAAACTATTTGTATTACAATTTGTTTTAATTTCCAGTTAGGTTTCATATCAATATGCATATTTTATATCATTCTGAAGGTTTCATATCAATATGCATAGTTTATATCATTCTGAAGGTTTCATATCAATATGCATATTTTATATCATTCTGAAGGTTTCATATCAATATGCATATTTTATATCATTCTGAAGGTTTCATATCAATATGCATATTTTATATCATTCTGAAGGTTTCATATCAATTTGCATATTTTATATCATTCTGAAGGTTTCATATCAATATGCATATTTTATATCATTCTGAAGGTTTCATATCAATTTGCATATTTTATATCATTCTGAAGGTTTCATATCAATATGCATATTTTATATCCTTCTGAAGGTTTCATATCAATATGCATATTTTATATCATTCTGAAGGTTTCATATCAATATGCATATTCTATCTCATTCTGAAGGTTTCATATCAATATGCATATTTTATATCATTCTGAAGGTTTCATATCAATATGCATATTTTATATCATTCTGAAGGTTTCATATCAATATGCATATTTTATATCATTCTGAAGGTTTCATATCAATATGCATATTTTATATCATTCTGAACTCAGAGCAATTATCCAGGAAATGCATGTTTTCCACGAGGATTTCGTGCGGTTGCTATGCTCAGTCTAAATAGTAGCTGGACATGATTTTATCATAGAGAAGTGCACTCTGATGTCCACAACAGAGACCGATCATTGTCAGTCATATAATACAGTCAATGAACTGCAGCAAAGCTACTTCATTGACCGATAGTGTCACGACTGTCACGCATCACTGATCCAACTTTTGCACCTACGCGGCATTTGGGCCATAAAATATGGGCATTGTGTATCGAAATTGAACTTTTTATATTGACTGGAGAAATTTAAGAAAACTGGTCAGACCAATTGCTTGTCATTTCAATTGGTCTTTTTCAAACCGAATCGGTCTCAGACCGGCAAAACCGAAAATAATATGATCCCTGATAATTACATTACGTACTTATTCTTACATATGTCCCCAATGGTGAGCAATAAAAAGCAAAAACATTAACCACCAGCCTTGTGAATGAATGTCTGATCTGTCAGCCAAACTGCCATACACTGGCTGGGGATATTGATCTTACAACACTAAGATTGGACAACTTCATAGGAGTTGGTACATACAGTGACATGTTTGAGGAATTATTGGTTCTTGCAATTCACATTGGAGAGGGCAAGTTAACCTTTAGAAATTCAGGTACGTTATTGTTGTTGAATCTAAGTATATTTTTGTAACATGACAACAACATACAACAAATCAGTATCATTCTTGTGTAGATGTTGGTGTCATATAACATGATTTTGATGGCTTTTCTTCAGTAGTATTGATTTTGCTACTTATTGTTAGTCAGATCATGTACAGTTGCCTTGATCACTTTGTTTTACATATGGGATAATCAACTTTTGACCCCCCCCCCCCCAAAAAAAAAGAAAAGATATAAGTCTTGATCTGGTGATTTTTTACATATTCACATTTGCTTCAATAATGCCCCCAACAAAAACTGATGGGTAATTGTTTCTGTATTGATTGTAAATGGACAGGCACGTTTTTGAAAGTAAAGTAAAACTTCAAAATAAGAAACATTATATAAATTATTATAACATACAAGTACTGGTGGCAATAAATTGATTGTCGTCTGTAGTTTGTAAAAAAAAAATCAATTTTGTGTCCAAGTTACAAAAAAAATTACACTGGGGGTAAGAGTAGGGTAGGGTCACTAGGCCCACCAAAAACATTACTTTTCTTTAAGGCCTAAGTACTGTTCACACAATCACATTTGCACTTTCTCCGGGCCGGGCTAGGTCAGTTAGTAGAACACTGGACTGTCAATCCGGGGATTGTGAGTTCGAATCCCAGCCCGGCCACATAACTTGTGTGGGGATTGGTCATTGGTCTGATTCAAGTAGGGCAGTTGTCAGTTACTGGCATAAGTATGAGCACTTAGTACTGGTAAACCGCTTAGATCGGCTAAGCTTGCCCAGGAAAAGTGTGAGTAGGTTAACTGACTGCTGTGATATGACTGAAATACTGTTAAAAATGGTGAAAAATTCAAATAAACAAACAAACAAACAGACAATCGCCCTTTAAGAGAAATGTTTAGTGTATGTACATGTAGCTGCGTTTTATATATTCATGCACACTGGTCTGTTTCCAGCTGCGTGGAAGATTATCAAGCAGATGCTACACGCGGAGTCAGTGAAGAGGATCAAGTTTGTGACTAAGGCCGACATTCAGGGGTTCATTGATAAGGACCAGCTCTGGGAACACATGGGCGGAACAGTAAGAAGACATTTCATTGCAGCATAGCTGCATTTTTCCTGAATACTTGGATTTTGTGTATACTGCATTTTTCCTAGTTTTAATGTTAATGCATTTTATATGCCAATTTGCACGAAAGATGAAGGTACATTAAGACTGGAAAAAGACGTGTCTTACACAAAATGTACATGGAGTACTTCTGTTTACACATTCAATTATCTGACGAGCTATTGTTACAGACAGCATAGGGTTTAAAGATAATGTTTTTAATCAGATTTGAGTACAAGGAAGTGTTGTATAATGTTGTGATGGTATGAATAGACACAAAAGTGTTTACAGGTATTTTGAAGTGACTGATTATCTGTGAAACAATCTTCAGCTTTCCATGATTTGTAGACGAATTTTCAGAGATATTGAAAACCTACATGTGTAATTTTATTTAAAACAAAAAGGAATGCATTACATTTGTTCGTAAATTCTACAAGCAGTTGTACACAACTTCAGGAGAAAATAAGCAGGTTGGCCACCAAGTGGGAAAATAGTGAAGTGTGAAATATATTCTTGGAGGGAATTGGAAAATTTGAGAGAAAAAACATCAGGGAATTTTACCCTTGAGTTTTAATGCTGACCTGTTCAGGATGTCATCTTTCTCTGCAGGACAAGTATGTGTTTTCCTATGAGCCGGAGATGTTTGAGGCAGGAGGGGGCGGGGACTCGGATCAACCAGATGCGGCTAGAAAACGGGTGGGTGGAGCAACAGACATGTCTTTCATTTAGCTTTAACTGTAAAATGTGTTTGATTTCATAAAAACTTAATGACCTAACTCAACCAAGATGTAGTATTTATTGGATTTATAACATAAGCAGGTTTAATCGTGCATATATGTTAGTTAAGATTTGTTTTTCTTTTTTTTTTTTTTATTTAATTCAACTTCGGAAGTACTTAATAAGGCAAACAAACATATTTCACTATTTGCTGAGTGGATGATCAAATCAAACTCAACTTTTAAGTCATCTTGCATATATCCAATTTACTTCCCAAAATATTGCCACAAATTACTTGGGTTGCCTTGAATCCAGCATCTAATGCACTCTAAAGGCACATAATTTTTAGCGGATATCAGTCACCACTCGTATTAAATCTACATACACAAATCTCAAGTTCTGTCTTGGCAACGATGCTTAAAATGTTTGTTTCGCTGGTGATGTACTTTATATTAAACTCTTCACCTCTGGCTTGCAGAACTTGTAACTATTTCTGGCGTGTCGTGGGAAACCCGGGCTCAATGCATGTGCGTATTGTGTCGTCCAGGATTAACCTGTGCAGTCCGCACAGGCTAATCCAGGATGGCACTTTCCGCCTACAGTGGATTAATGTCTGGAAGAGACTTCTGTTAAGCAGAAAATACCATTAATCGGAAAGTGCTGTCCTGGATTAGCCTGTGCGGACTGCACAGGCAAATCCTGGACGACACTACGCACATGCATTAAGCCCGGATTTCCCACGACTCGCCTCAATTGTACTTTTATTTGTATTTTTCCAGGTGACATTTGCTTCCAATTCCAATGACAGCTCAGTATATAGGAGCACTAGCTCTGACAGTATCAGAGATTCAGCCTCCAAAATGGTGTGTTAATTACTGTCTAACACTCTAACTGATACAATTTTT
This sequence comes from Congeria kusceri, assembly GCA_027627225.1. Lineage (NCBI taxonomy): Eukaryota > Metazoa > Mollusca > Bivalvia > Myida > Dreissenidae > Congeria > Congeria kusceri. The sequence goes on from CM051025.1 coordinate 5,877,813, forward strand.
TGTCCGATCTTCAGATAACCACTCATTTCAAAACATTCTATAGCATACCAAGGCTTGCAGTAAGGTGAAATGTTTGGAAGTCCCGACTTCCAAGTGTTGGATATTGGAAGTCCCGAGCATTTAGGACATGAAATGAAGTATAAATTCTAGCTTTGTTTAAGGTCATTTCTGTTAATTAGGAGATAATATATGCCAATTAATTCATTGAAAGAGGTAAACATTTAGGTACAAAGGTAAATGTACGTATTTTTTTTCTGACTAATCGATACACAGGACTTGGTTGCAATTTGGGATGTCTTGTGACCAAAACTGGGAGTAAATTTCTCCCAGACTTCCCTTAATGCAAGCCATGACTTTCTATCATCTCATTGACAGACATTCACTGTAAAATTACAAAGTGTCAGAGTCTATAAGTGTGGTTTTGTTATTCAGCATATATGCTAAAACTTTGCTAAGTGCTGCTAAACAAAGATCTTTAACAGTCCTGAAGCAAACTTGTATCTTTGCTTGTGTTTATGCTGTGAGGAATAAAGCATAAACTTTAGATATTATCTTACAGATTTCATATTTCTGTACTATGGCTCATTCGTCTCTGAGCAGCATTCTTGCCTCAATGATTTGAGGCATGTCGTTGGAAATCCGGACTTATGCATGTGCGTAAAGTGTTGTCCCGGATCAGCCTGTGCAGTCCGCACAGGCTAATCCAGGACGACACTTTCCAGCGGATTTATGTTTAGAAGAGACTTCCTTAAAACAGAAAATACTGAAAAGAGGAAAGTTACATCCTGGATTAGTCTGTGCGGACACATGCATTAAGCACGGATTTGCCATTACATGCCTCAAATATTGTTTCTAGAATGGTAACAACAACAGCGGTTCAGGGATCATGAAGAGTCCCAGAGGGTCTTCCAGCAGAACACCAGGTCGGGTGCGCAGGGAGGATAACTCTTACCGGGGAAGGCTACTTACTATATGGTACATTCTCTTGTGATTAGGTCCAGAGCTGGTATTTACAAAGCTCCTAAGGAAATCTAACTTAAGTCGTACTTAAGTGAAAATTTCCGATCATGGGCAAAAATATATGAAAAAAGAGGCTTGTCACGGGATGCGACGTATGCCCCCTAAGCACATGCTTGTCAGAGGATAGCAACACATTGTCAGTTACATGTTGGCGAAAATGACACTTCCTTTTAAAATTTTTTATTGTTCTTGTACTCTGCACTTCCTCTCAACATCCTCTATCAATATATGTGGTTTTATTTTAAATCACTTCAATACTAATGGAGTTATGCACTGCACAAAAAAATTAACTGAAGGACAATAACTCCAAAAATATTGAAGAAAGAGTTATGGTTCTAGTACTCAGCACTTCCTTTCATTGTCCTCTATCAATATATCAGGTTTTATTTAAAATCCCTTGAATACTAAAGGGATTTTAAATAAAACCAGATATGGAGTTATGCTCCGCACAAAAAAATTAAACAAAGAGCAATAACTCTGTAAATATTGAAGAAAGAGTTATGGTCCTTGTTCTCTGCACCTCCTCTGATTGTCCTCTAACATTATATGAAGTTTATTTGAATCCCTTCAATACTAATGGAGTTATGCTCCGCACAAAAAAATTAATGCTTCACATAAGGAAATAAAACAAAGCGCAATAACTCCGTAAATATTGAAGGAAGAGTTGTGGTCTTCTGCACTTCTGTCATTGTCCTCTATCATTATATGAAATTTCATTTGAATCCCTTCAATACTTATGGAGTTATGCTCCGCACAAGAAGCGTGACGGACAGATAGACGGACGATGCGATTACTATATGCCCCCGAAGTTCCCTTCGGGAGCATAATTATGATTATTTTAAAAGTTTAAAGATATATAAATATTGAAACAATAATTGCCCATGGCATTATCGTATTCATATTGCTGCATTATAAAGGATTATTATTATAATACTCTGGTCTTCTGCTCATAATAATACATTGTGGATGTAAATGTACCCTACTAATCCTACATAGAGTGTACATTTACCCCCGCGAATTCCGAAGTGAATTTACATTTACTCCCATATTTCCAGAAGTAAACATACATTTACGCTCAGTAGACGGCACTTTCCGCTTTTATGGTATTTTCTGTTTCAAGGAAGTCTCTTCTAAACATATATCCACTGTAGGCGGAAAGTGCCATCCTGGATTAGCCTGTGCGGACTGCACAGGCTAATCCAGGATGACACTTTACGCATATGCATTAAGTCCGGTTTGCCCACGACGCGTCTCATATTTATCTGGAGCGCCGCTTCTGTGTATGTTTCAGTCCTTGCTTTGTATGTTTCAGTCCCGCCGAGGAGTTGGAGTTCATGGTAGAGGAAGAGAACGGGGAATCCTGTGATAACATCATCCTGAAAAACACACTCGCTCACGAAGTGGCCTTCAAGGTGGGAATACTTTGGTAATGTGGCGTAAAGTAGTATTGGGACATCAGTTCGAAAATACAATCAATCATCCGGTTCCAACCGATTAAACCGACAACCGATTCGGTTGTCGCTTCAGATGCGATTTTACTGATTATAATTGGTTTCAAGTTTATATAATTCAAAATTATTTGGTCTAAATTAGGGAACTCACATCACAGTCCTATTTTGCACGTCAAATCCAATGATTGATTTTATAACTGTGACATTGATAAATCGACATCAAACATTTTTTACACGCCACTCATCAATTTTTTCCGATCATTGTCCCTTCACTAGCGTAAAGTAAACAGGAATACTTTAGGCAGTGACCAGAGTCTTTACCTTCTCAGCGTGGCCACTGTGACTGGAAAATGGAAAAAGTGTATAAAAAAATCCTTGCAATGAATGTTCAGGGAATTTAACCAATAGTGATACAACACATTCAAAGTGAAGAATGTAATCTGGAATCTTATAAATTGTTGGACAGAATAAGATGTTAACAATGGTAAAAAATTGCTATAAACGGAGATTGGTGGTAATATGCACTGCAGATCAGTTTTTATATCACAATCCGTTATTTTGCGATATCCAATATATCCGGAATCGGCAGTGGATCCCAATTTTTATGCCCCCACAAAGTGGGAGGCATTAAGCATCACACTTGTCCGTCCGTCCGTACGTACGTACGTTTGTACGTCCCAAACTTTAACAGCTGAACAACCTTAATGTGTAGATGATCGATAAGGAAGGAATTTTGGCTGTGACCAATTTTGGCAGAATTATGGCCCCTTGACATATTTCCACTATAAATACTTAATGAAATTTTGAGGACTCAAATCCTCTTTAATGACTGAGCAGATTTAGCGCAATCCTTCACAGCTGAACAACCTTAATGTGTAGTTCATCGTAAAGGAAGGAATTTTGGCTGCGACCAATTTTGGCAGAATTATGGCCGTTTGATATTTTTTCCACTATATATACTTCATGAATGTTGTGGACTCAACTCCTTTTTAACGGCTGGGAGGATTTCGCGCAAACTTTAACAGCTGAACAACCTTAATGTGTAGGTGATCGTAAAGGAAGGAATTTTAGCTGTGACCAATTTTGGCAGAATTATGGCCGTTTGTATTTTTTTCCACTAGAGAATTTATATGACAATAAATTTGTGAAGGCAAACATTAGTGTTGCAACACATCCTTTATCTCTGTCCAAACATGCATCGTGGGGGCATCCGTGTCTGTTACACATCTAGTTTTGTCCTCAGTTTAATTCGTTAAAAATGTATCCTGTTTTTAGGTGAAAACTACATCCCCAGAGAAGTATCGTGTGCGACCTAGCTCAGGCTATATCAAGCCTGGGGCTGAAACAGAAGTGTCTATTCATTTACAACAGGGTAAGACACATGCAGTCTTATTGGCTTATGTAGTATACATTTGTGGCGCATCGTGAGAAAACTAGTCATAATGCATGTGCGTAAAGTGTCGTCCCGGATTAGCCTTTGCAGTCTGCACAGGCTAATCTGGGACGGCACTTTCCGCTTTTATGGTATTTTCTGTTTCAAGGAAGCCTCTTCTAAACATAAATCCACTGTAGGCGGAAAGTGCCGTCCCGGATTAGCCTGTGCGGACTGCACAGGCTAATCTGGGACGACACTTTACGCACATGCATTAAGTCCTGTATTCCCACGACACACCACATTTATTTTCTGGACAAATTTTGTTGATATATCTGGTATATTTTAACTGTCTTATGGGTATGCTAATTTAACACATGATTTACCTATAATTCCCTATAAGATCATTCATTTAATAGTATAACAGCAGTATAACATACATTTTGTTATGTGTTGAAAACTTTGTGCAGCTAATCATATCAGTGTAGTGGTCATTTCTTCTCTTAAAACAATGCTGGAGGTGTGACCTAATGGAATTGTTTTGGTATTGCAGAGAAACTTTGGACTGGAAAAAATATGAACCCTTACTAGTGTTGACAAAGCACAGAAAAGCTAATTGACGAGTGTTATATCTAATTCTACCACGGCACGCAGCTAGTTGTCAATAGATAACGAAGGAAAATAACTGTCGGTTATTCTGCAACAAATTATGGGCGGAGCTTAATGTTTTGAAAATAGTTCCGGAAATTTGAAGAAATTGTTTCGTAAAATGCAACCGCTTAAACGCGCGATAGCAAATTGTGACAAACAGATCATTTTCGCATTATGTAGCGCAATTAAACCACATTTGTACTACATGTTTTATACTTAAGTTCACAAAAACGTTTACGTTTTGTTAATATGTTTTTTATTTGCGCTTTTTGGCATGATATTTTAACTGTATTATATCGATAAGTATGACGTCATTCGCTCAATGTTTATCAATAAAGCTGACGTCATTTTGAATTGTTATGATTTATTGATGTCACAGAAACACACATGTGAATGCATTTCTCGGAAAATGGGCGGAGTATAGATATAGTTCTCATTCATAACCTTTAAAAACACGAATTTTATATAAGATCGTGTTAGAATCGAAATAATTGACTGTTAACAGTTTGTTATTGCGTTAATAACCAACGGTTTGTCGTTCCAAACCGTTGGTTATTACCGCAATAACCAACAGTTACCCGTCAATTATTTTATAAAAATATGTATGTACTTGCCAGTAGTTGCTCCTGTTTATGGTCATATAGCTTTATCAGTGATAAGCATTCAAAGGAATTTGTTTTGAAACATTTTTATGCCCCCACAAAGTGGGAGGCATGAAGCGTTGCATTTGTCCGTCCGTACATCTGTCCGTCCGTGCGTGCGTCCCAAAATTTGTGTGCTAATCTCCTCTGTAAGTGATGGGCCAATTTCGCTCAAACTTTCACAGCTGAAGAGCCTTAATGTGTAGATGATCGTAAAAGAAGGAATTTTGGCTGCAACTAATTTTGGCAGAATTATGCCCCTTGTTATTTTTCGCACTATAGAATTTTGTGTACACAACTCCTTTTTAACTGCTGGGCCGATTTTGCTCAAACTTTCAACACTGAAGAACCTTAATGTGTAGATGATTGTAAAGGAAGGAATTTTGCTGCAACCAATTTTGGCAGAATTATGGCCCTTTAATTTTTTCCACTAGAATATATATGAAAATAAATTTGTGAAGGCAAAAATTAGTGTTGGCAACACGCCCTTTGTCTGTGTCCAGACATGCATTGTGGGGGCATCCTTGTCTGTGACATTCATGACTTTTGTGTTGCTTTACAGGATACCAGAATACTGTTCACAAAGACAAATTCTTAGTGATGGCCTTAGAAGTGCATGCAGAATCCAGCAAAAGTTTTGCAGAGTTGTGGAAAACAACACCAAAAGACAGTATAATGGAACATAGGTATAAAAAGTGGATATGCTTTTATTAATTGTATTGGATACCAATAGTGTTATACATCCAGTGTTCTGGCGAGGCCGCGAAATTGCGATTTTATCGCTTATTTGTCACAAATGTCGCCAAAAAATTGGTCTAGTAGCGATTTTTGTCGCATACAAAATTTCGTGGGACGAATCGTCAAAAATGCAAAACAATTTGGGGACCAATATCAAACCTCTCTAAGTGTGCTGAGTACGAACCAAACATTCGATTGAGGTCTGCTTTCTGATTGGTTTAATTAAATATGGCGCTACAATCTTAGCCAATCGATAACATTATGCGTTCAAGCTTTATCTCCATATTGAAGAGTATTCATTTTGTTTTCCAAGATGTAGTTGTCTGCTGCGTCGCCTAAGAAAAAAAGCCTCGAACGTTATATCGAATAATTTCAAAACTTCAAAACATAAGAGTTTGTTGGTAACGATTCGAGTCTGACCGTTACTTCGCAAGCTGTCTGCAACCCTATCAATAAAGCCGGCGACGGTCTAGAAGTTTCTTTGACAGAAACTCAAAGTGACTGTTTCACGAATTTGACATAAAAACCTGAATGAAAATTCCAAAATTCTTAGTTAAAAAAACACAGTTGGCTTGCCTATAATGTTGAAGGAAATTTTATGATGCTTTCACTTTTTATTAAGCACAAAAAGAATAACATTTTCCATTGAAAGTCACTAATTTTAAGTTTATTAGTTATATCAGTTATTTGTGTTGAGCAGTTTATAATAAAAAAAACAAAAAAACATTAACTGTGTTTCTAATGTTAACTGCTGTTGGTTAAACTCATACCAACCACTGACACTTAAACAAGACACAACTAGTCAAGGTAAATAAATCTTGTTATTGATTTTATCATTTGTAGGAAATTGTAGGTGTATTTTGTTTGTGTCTCCAAAAAATTGGAAATGTCCCCAATTTTTCATGACCCGTGAGACAAATGTCTCACCTTTCGTGATACCTCGCCAGAACACTGACATCAGATCTGATTGTCAAATTTTTAAACCTGTAATGTGTTGCATTTGGTCTTGTACATTGTTTGCTCTCAAACCAAATCGGTTTCAGCATTTTATTTTGCTGAAAGTTTTCTTTAGCCAAATGTCGGTTAATTTGTTCATCTCTTCTTCATTGCACTCAGTATCCAGATTTTTGTAAAGAATAACTTTTACCTATTACATTCTTCTAATTGTTGTTTCATACTCCTGATCAATTGTTATTTGTCAATGAACTAAAATTATGAAAATGCGTATATTTCAATATATTTCAGTAGATTAGCTTCGTTTTTATCAGAGGTACAGTGTTGAATATTACAATTTTATGATATTGCAATTTCATTTAATATATCTATGTATTAAATTAAACAGTATTTTTGAGGGTAAAATGTTACCAAACATACATGTGTGTACCAGGTTGCGATGTGTGTTGGTCCAAGGGAAGGACTTGACTACAGCAACCACGGGTGCTAATGCAGGACAGAAGGCACCCCTCCTCACCGAGCTTGCAATAAAGGTACATACAGACAGTTACAGGGAATTTAATCTAGTCACTGAAGGAATTTGTGTGAATTTTTGTTCCTTTGCATATTCATGTAAAAGAGTGCCCAAAGTTCAACATGAACAATGATGGACAGTTGCATACCGCAGCCACCATGGAAACCAAGATGGCATCCCCATTTACCATGGAAACCAAGATGGCATCCCCATTTAGCTCTCCCCTACATGAATATGCAAAGAAATATGTAGATAAAAATACCTCTGTGGACCATAGCTATTGTGCTAATAATTCTTGTAAATTACCAGACACGTTTGAAGAGATTTAGTCGTGTTCCGTCATTTTGTACAACACTTATTGTACTTATTGCGCTTTCTTGAACATCTGGTACATGAAGATGGTTTGGCCATTATAGTTTTGAGCAACTCTGCCTCGGTAAAAACATCCAGAAGAACGATAGGATGTCAAGTTTGTACGATCTGCACAATTGCAATACACTTTTACATTATTTTTCAGGTTGACACGTTAGTCCTGACCACAGATAGACTGAAACGGAATGTGCAATACCTTACGATTAGTCAGTTGTCGCTGATAGTGCTGCTAGTGGCCTTATTCGTATACTGGCAGGTGTATAAGGACCAGACACCCAGTTCTATGGTAGAGGACTCACAGAATCAGCAGTGTTCAAAGATGGTGCCGCAATATCAGAATGTTTAAAATAGATGTCCAGATTCAAAACTGTGAATTTTATTTAGTTGTGTAATATATTGAAATAGGCAGTATTTTATAATCAAAATACTGACTGTTATATAAATGATTGACACGTACAAACATTGTTATGATTTAATTTCAAAATTAAACTTCAAACATTCTGGTATATATAGATGTATATGTTCATGTCATGTGATGGTCGTAGACCCAATTATGTGAAGTCAGAAAAGTTGTATTATATTTTTGAGATGTTCAGTTTTAATTGTTGTGTATTGTAATATTTATACATGGTGATATCTTCAAGAAATACAGTTTAATGTATGAGTTGAGGTATCAATGGCTTAACAGTGGTGAAAAAGACAGCTTTTACATGTTGTGTTACCTTTAAAAATAAGTGTGTTGTGTCGTGGGAAAACCGGTCTTAATGCATGTGCGTAAAGTGTCATCCCGGATTAGCCTGTGCAGCCTGCACAGGCTAATCCGGGACAGCACTTTCCGCTTGTATGGTATTTTCTGTTTCAATGCAGTCTCTTCTAAACATAAATCCACTGTAGGCGGAAAGTACCGTCCTGGATTAGCCTGTGCGGACTGCACAGGCTAATCCGGGACGACGCTTTACGCACGTGCATTTAGTCCGGTTTTCCCACGACGGGCCTCAAATAGACAACTTGATAGAATTTCATATTTCATTTTGGCGATCAAAATGAATGTAAGAATATTTTTGACATTAAAAATCTGACAGAACTTATGATTCTTTAAAATATGTATCATTTTCATTAAATTTTGTATCTAAATACAATGGGCTGTTTGGAACCAATGAATGACAATCAAAATACTCTTACGTGTATTTTATATTGATTTTTAAATGTACAAAATCTTTTGTTTTTAATAAGAGGTTGTATTTTTTCACAATTTTGCAAAAAATTGTATAGAAGTACAAAATCTTTTGTTTTTAATAAGAGGTTGTCTTTTTTTTTTACAATTTTGCAAAAAATTGTATAGTACTGTGACATGTTTTTAAATGTTTTAAATGTGTTATGAGGTCGCGGTGGCGTAGTGGATATTGTGTCCGCCTAGCGATCAGGAGGTCCCGGGTTAGATCCCCACTCTGGGAGCTTACTCAAGATCCCCCCCAAAGACACCAAGTACTGGTTCTACCCAGGAAACGAACTCGAAAGTTTCTCAATAAGTCTTAGGCTTTTGATGCAATCGAGCTAAAATAAATAGGTTTAAACTAAATGTTAAAAGTCCAGTGTATAGCCAGCCATGACATTTGAGTAAAAAAGTTTATGTTCATGATTGTTCAATGTTGAAATTCCGTTAGTTTTTTTTAAACAGTTGTAGATAGACATTTTAATAACTGCAATTGTATAACCCTTGCACATTATGTTTGAATATTTAGTGACAACAAATAACAGTGAATGACACATCTTGACTAAACTTGTGTCACTTCATCACAGTAAACAAATCCATCATGCCAAAAGTACCCAATTATTTAATAACCAATCATTTCTGCGATGTAATTACTGTATATGAAAAACTCATGTACCTTACTGCTCAAATTATAGTAAATAATGTCAGTATTTGTGTGATTTATTGCATGCATACACAATTGTGTTAAAGTTAATCAGAAATAAATTGCGACTTCATTTCATTCTGTCAGTAAACAAGTTTTGTGTTTGAATGAAATCAAATTGTCCTCGTATCAGCAATGTCATATCAAGTAAAGGACAGGGCAGTCATCAACAGCATTCTGAAGTGCGCTGGAGTAAATGACGAGGGGTCATATTCCAGAAAAGTTTATCTTAAAATATTTTGACTTAAGTTCCGATTTGGGTAAGGTAATATTTTTAAAACTACATACAAATTAGTGAATCAAATTACAGTTAAGTACATAGTAGTTAATAATAAGTTGATAATTAGTGAACACTAAGCCAAATTCCAGGTATAAATGGAATAAAATGCTTAAGAAAAATGACTATTTTAAGGCTAAGGATAAGATTTCACTTAAGATGTTTCTGAAATACGGACCCTGGCCCTTTATTTTAAAATCAGTCTGGTGAAAATGCTGGAAATTTTAGTCCCTCCAAATGTTCAGTAAAATGTACACATACAAATGTATATAAAGTAAATTGATGTCATTTGATCTAAATGGTTTTTTTATGCATGAACCTCTTTACCAGACTTCCTGAGAAAAAATACTATGTATGCAATGCAAAAAGTACATGTTCCAAAAATATGATGCATTACATTTAAAATTAAATGTGACAGTGGATTCGATCCTGTGATTCGGACGTGACCTGGGGAATGTCCAGTTATCACAAAACACTTCAAAATGTCTGAATTTCAATAGCACGCATGACATAATGGATGTTGTTAATGAACACATTTGGCATAGCTCATGCCAGTTGAGGCTTACTAAGTGAAATAGTGAAAGTGAGATTAAATCTGTAGCTGATGTTTGTTGTATATTTTAAATTATTTTTTAAATAGAATGGAATAAAAAAAATTGTCTATTTGGGTGTGATGTTTTCATAGAAAAATGTGCTGAAATAAAAAAATATCCTCTATGTGTACAAAGTGTGTATCTAAACTGATATACAGCATGGTGAAAAATGGTTAATGGGTACCATCATATAGTCTGCAATATGGTTAAACAAACAAAATATGTCCAGGTGTTTTAGTGAATTTATAGTTTCTTTGCTCTTGCCACTTCATCATCCTACCAATAGTGAAATAAAAAATATATCTTCTTTCATTAGCCAAACTTTATATGTGAATAATTTCATTGTTTATATGTGAATATTTTCATGGTCTATATGTGAATAATTTCATTGTTTATATGTGAATAATTTCATTGTTTATATGTGAATAATTTCATTGTTTATATGTGAATACTTTCATTGTTTATATGTGAATAATTTCATTGTTTATATGTGAATAATTTCATTTGCATGCATGAGCAAGACTTGGACTAGTGAAAGCAGGAAATATTTTGGTGTAGCAATATCTGATTTGCCAGTGTTACACTTGGTATTACCATTTTAATAGACAACGTTGAGAGCCAGATTGTACAAAAGATAAATATCACCGTCAGATCTTAAATGTTCTTGATAATTGGTTGTATCAAGCTGTGAACATCAGTTCAAAAATCAGTATTTTGTTCATGGAAAATACAAATGTCAATGTTGAATTAATATGGACCTTTAATGCACATTTTCTTTCCTTTTGTGAATTGTGTGAAATAATTTGAATGTCCGTTTTGATGGACCTACTTTGTGAAAACAGACTAGGTGGCAAGATTGCCTGTAGAATATGGATTTGGTTTCATTTAACATAAAAGCTGTTCAAATACATTTTTCATATAATGAATTACATGTCGTGTTCATTTTCACACAACTAAAAGAAGTAATTAGTACAGAACTATAACGGTAATCAATCATGTTATATTTTAATACATTGTGACAGGCTACTGTGATAGAAAACCCCCACCCAAAATTTATTTTTAGTTCATTGTTAATTCATTCTATTAATGGATCTATTGGTGCTCTATTCTCTGTTAGTGCCCTAGTGTCAAATTTTGTCTCACAAGGCAACGATGAAGGTAGGTTTTTTTCACATCAGGGTTAACATGTTTGTCATTTGACGTTCAACATTTGAACATTATTTTCAGATGTTAGATGAAGGTAGGTTTTTTTCACATCAGGGTTAACATGTTTGTCATTTGACGTTCAACATTTGAACATTATTTTCAGATGTTAGACTGCTCTTATGTCCCCATGACTGGGACCGTTCTGCTCTTATGTCCCCATGACTGGGACCATTCTGCTCTTATGTCCCCATGACTGGGACCGTTCTGCTCTTATGTCCCCATGACTGGGACCGTTCTGCTCTTATGTCCCCATGACTGGGACCGTTCTGCTCTTATGTCCCCATGACTGGGACCGTTCTGCTCTTATGTCCCCATGACTGGGACCGTTCTGCTCTTATGTCCCCATGACTGGGACCGTTCTGCTCTTATGTCCCCATGACTGGGACCGTTCAAAACTTAGTCTAAACCTGAACTAGCGATTATTGAAAACGCTTGAAGCATATTATAAGCTTTCATTTTCTGTGACAAATATTTAAGATTAAAACAAAAATTATGTTTGTTTGTAGGCACGGGGACTGACTGATATCTTTTCCATAGTGTAATACAGAGAAAATCAATTTGTATTTGCATTCAGTATTCGTTGCCTTTGTTGACTGATACATGCATGATTTTATGATTATTGATTTTCATAAAACCCAACGATAAACATTGAGTTGTTTTGTTCAAAATACCCGTTCTCAAGATCCCAGTCCAAACTGGTCATACCAGGGCTTATGTTCACGAGTAAAGTATTATGTTAAGCTCTTTTCAAGTGCAAATGTCAATACTTCGTCACTATTTAGTCAAATATAAACCGTTTCATGTAATTTAGTACCATTAAAGCAAATGAAACGTAAATATAAAACATCCGACGCAGAAAAATATCCTGTGTTCAACATACACTTTTAACCTCCAGATGAAAGTCTAAGCAAACATTTTGCAAGATATTGGTAGCATGTATAGACAGATACTTAAATTTGTCTCATTAACCTCTTAGTGTCAATAGTAGTGACATGTATACACGTGTACGCCATGCATATGCAATACATGTATAAACATGTTTAGCACGTTAAATCCAACAGGTTGAGGCCAGTCTCTGCATTGTTATCTCCTGTTTAGCACATTAAATCCAACAGGTTGAGGCCAGTCTCTGCATTGTTTAGGGCCCATTTCTGCAAAGCTCATTTGTGAACACGTTAGTAAATTTGGTAAAATTATGAAGTTCCTTAAGTGTGTGGTTTGTTCATTTAAAGTTTATTTTGTCTTAAATATTTTTTTATCTGGTATTTTTTTTATCTGGTCAACTGCGGATGATTCTTATTCTACCATATTTCAAATATAAACTAATGATTTTCACAAGGAAAATTGTATTTAGTTTTTTTTTCACTTAAATATGACTTAAGAATGTTCTTTTGAGCCTTGTGGATTTGACCCCAGGAATGGTAACTTAAAAGAAAGAAACCCTAGGACTGGTAATCGTTCTTTGAAAAGCATTCAGTGCCTTACCCTGTTAATTATATAGCTATATAGAAAATCCTACAGTTAGTTGCACTATTACTGATAAAGTGATTTATCAGAAAATTAAACAAACCTTTACAAATGGTATTGTAATACAATATTTCCTAAGTGTGACATACCTATTTGCTCTTCAGCTTGCATGTCATTCATACATCAGTCTGTCCGTCCACTTGAGGTCGCTTCATAACATTCAATACCTGTGTTGTAATAAGTGTTTGGATAGCGATTACCACTGTATTGTTTCCCCATAGATATGTGGCTCGTCGTGAGAAAACCGGTCTTAATGCATGTGCGTAAAGTGTCGTCCCGGCTAAGCCTGTGCAATCCGCACAGGCTAATCCGGGACGGCACTTTCCGCCTACAGTGGATTTATTTTTAGAAGAGACTTCCTTGGAACAGAAAATACCTTAAAAGCGGAAAGTGCCGTCCTGGAATAGCCTGTGCGGACTGCACAGGCTAATCCGGGACGACACTTTACGCACATGCATAAAGACTGGTTTTCCCACGACGCACCTCATATCTTGGAAAAGGAAACCCATGTTCCTTGCAGTGTGAGAGCTTTATATCTATGCAATAGTTAGGAAGAAATAATAATTTCAGTGGTACCTACTTATCTGTTTGTTCAAGTGCGTAAACTCGCTGTCACTGCATTACATACATTTGACCATACACATTTGATTCTATTTAAAGGGTTCCAATGAAACCTACCAACCAGGCAGGAAAAAACAAGTCGTTAACACATTTTTTTTTCACAACTCATTCATGGCGGTGCCAGCTAAAGCAAAATGCTTACTTGTAAAACTGTTATATATCGTCTTCATATTGGGAACCTACTGTAACACAGTATTTTAACTGTGTAAATTGACTGGTTTCTCGCTGTTTTACAAATATAAGAAAAAACACCTAAAAGTCCTTTTTTGTTCATTTGTTTTCCAATGACACTAAACATAGAATCAAATCGGTATGGCCTTACTGTCCGTGCATAAGTTGAACTCGAGTCCGTGCATAAATGAACTCGCGTCCTTGGTTAAGATGAGATCGAGTCTGTGCATAAGAGTTCGAGTCTGTGGGTATGATGAGCACGAGTCTGTGGGTAAGATGAGCACGAGTCTGTGGGTAAGATAAGCACGAGTCTGTGGGTAAGATGAGCTCGAGTCTGTAGGTAAGACGAGCACGAGTCTGTGGGCAAGATGAGCTCGAGTCTGTGCATAAGTACGAGTCTGTGCATAAGATTTCGAGTCTGTGGGTAAGACGAGAACGAGTCTGTGGGTAAGACGAGCACGTGTCTGTGGGTCAAGCGCGCACGAGTCTGTGGGTAAAACGAGCACGAGCCTGTGGGAAAGACAAGCACGAATCTGTGAGTACGACGAGCACGAGACTGTGGGTAAGATGAGCTTGAGTCTGTGCATAAGATAAGCTCGAGTCTGTGAATAAGATTAGATCGAGTTCGTGCATGAGATGAGTTCGAGTCAGTAGTTAAGTTTAGCTAGAGTCCGTGGGTAAGATGAGCACGAGTCTGTGCATACGATGAGCTCGAGTCTGTGCATAAGATAAGTACGAGTCTGTGCATAAGATTAGCTCGAGTTCGTGCATAACATTAGCTCGAGTTCGTGCATAACATTAGTTCGAGTCAGTGGTTAAGTTGATCTAGAGTACGCGGGTAAGATGAGCATGAGTATGTGCATAAAATGAGATCGAGTCTGTGCATAAGATAAGTACGAGTCTATGCATAAGATGAGCTCGAGTTTGTGCATAAGATGAGTTCGAGTCAGTGGTTAAGTTGAGCTAGAGTCCGTGGGTAAGATGAGCACAATTCTGTGCATAAGATAAGCTCGAGTTCGTGCTTAAGATGAGTTCGAGTCTGTGGGTAAGATGAGCTCATGTAAGTGAGTAAGATGAGCTCATGTATGTGGGTAAGATGGGCTCATGTATGTGGGTAAGATGAGCTCATGTAAGTGAGTAAGATGAGCTCATGTAAGTGAGTAAGATGAGCTCATGTAAGTGAGTAAGATGAGCTCATGTATGTGGGTAAGATGAGCTCATGTATGTGGGTTTAAATGAGCTCAAGTTCGTGCATAAGATGAGTTTGAGTCCGTGGGTAAGATGAACTTGATTATGTGGTTAATATGAGCTCGAGTCTGTGGGTAAGATGAGCATGAGTCTATGCATAAGATGAGCACGAGTTTGAGGGTAAGATGAGCTCAAGTCCGTGGGTAAGATAAGCTCGAGTTTGTGCATACGATGAGCACGAGTCTGTGCATACGATGAGCACGAGTCTGTGCATAAGATGAGCTCGAGTCTAAGGGTAAGATCAGCTCGAGTCTGATGGTAAGATGAGCTCACGTATGTGGGTAAGAAGAGCACAAGTCTCAGGTTAAGATGAGAGCTCGAGTCCGTGCATAAGATAACATTTACTTAGTGGGTAATAGAAGCTCGAAACAGTAAGTTGATGAGCTCGAGTATGTGAGTAAGATGAGCTCGAGTCCGTGCATAAAATGAGCTCGAGTCAGTGATTAGGATGAGCTCGAGTCCGTAGGTAAGATGAACTCGAGTATGTGGGTAAGATGAACTCGATCCCGTGGGTAAGATGAGCTCCAGTCTGTGGGTAAGATTACCTCTAGTCTGTGCGTGAGATAAGCTCGAGTCTGTTCTTAACATGAGCTCGAGTCAGTGTATGAGATGAACTCACATCCAAAATATAATAATGAGAATATCTCGAGTCCATACATACAATGAGTTCGTGTCTGTGCATAAAAATGTGTTCGTGTCCATGCGTAAGATGAACTCCAGTCCGTGTATAAGATGACCTCGAGTGCTTATGTAAAATGGATTTGAATCCATATATTATACGAGATCTTTTCCATGCATACGATTAGACTTATTCCATGCAAGAAAACGACAATACCGTGCATTATGTTGTGCGCCAATAATCACATTCTTTAACGCATTAAACGACTTTGACCACTCAAGAAACAATCATTGTACTTCAAACCACAAATGGTTATGATAGGCTTCCGTAGTTCACTCAATTTTGCGCTCAGTACTTACTGTAACCGGTAACCAGTCAACTTCGATTTTACAATGGCCGCGCTATGCGTCGGTACATGTTTATTTATAAACTACATTGGTGTGTAAACTACAGTGGTGTGTTCAACTAATAAATGCATAGTGAAAGCACAGATTATCCTATACACTCAAGAACGAATAGCCAAAGGAATAAACATTTGGTTGATTCATGATGGATTAAATTAACCGAAAGGCGGTGAAGTCATCATATCTGGTTAAAACACAAATCGTGAGTAGATCTATTGGGTGTTATAATGTAGCGAAAAATAGTTTAACTTCTTTATATTTCAATGTGTATTCATTATTAATTAGCTGTTCAGGTTTATACTAAATTTATAGTCTGCTATACTGTACAGTCGTTAGCTTTTGGATTAAGTTATTAATATAAATGAAATGTGTAAATTTCATTCTAAATAAATTGGTACAGTATGCTCAAATAATGTTCAATTGTTCAATAAGTAAGTTGCTTGTACTGTTGTTTTTTTCCTCTACAGTACAGTTAACAGTCCGTTAACTTAATTGGCCGTTACAGGTTTGAGCAACTGGGCTCAGGTGTTGATATAATTGAACACACAGACAAACACATACATGTACATTTTAAAAGCGTTGCTTTAATCTCGTTCACAAGGAAGTTGAAGTAGATTGCCATTGAAGTCTGTACTGTACTGGACATTGAAGCAACGACAATCAGTAACGAATTTTTCAACGAGCTACTTAGTATTTTAATTCATCCCATTTCCCATGTGTATAATGAACAGTTAATTCAAAATCAGTTGACAAATTTAAGTATATAGTCAGTCGATCAGTCAATGGATCCACGTATTCTTCATTCCGTATCAATTTGGTTAAGTCAGACATTTTACTTTGACTGTGATTCATGTATATACTATTTTTTTCTTACAAAAAACTTGCGATTTAGTATGGACACTTTCAAAACAGGATACATGTAGTGCATCCCCTTTGGCGGGAAGAATCATGAAAACATTCGCTAAAATAAACAGCGTACGTAAAATAATCCGTCCGTTCATTCATCCATCCATCAATCCATCCCTCCGTCGATCGGTTATCAATAGAGCAATCCGCCCAATCACTTCACATGTGCATGAATAATATAACATATGTTGCAAACCATATTTCTAATATCGGTAAACATTCTGTAAATAGGGAAACGAAAAAGAGTTCAACCTTATGTCTTCCGGATCAATATAATTTCCTGATTTGAAATAAACAAATTGAATTGATATTGCATTAGTCTTTCTACATCCAGCCGGGTCCTCGTGGTTCAAAACAGATTTGAACGGGCATGCACAGTTTGTTTGTACGGTGGATACTTCACTGAGCGATAAGTAAGGATTACCTTTCAACTTTAAAGGGACTTGTTCACAGATGTTCGCATTTTTTAAGTATGTTATTTAATGTCTTAACTTGACAGATTTAAGCATTGGAACTTAAATATGTTCATGCATAATAACAAGCAATGTATTTAGAAAAAAAAGAATAGAAACAAAATGGTCCCACCGGGATTCGAACCTGGGACCTGCGGATTAAAAGGCTATCGCCTTAACCACTCGGCCATTCTGACTTCTATATTTCACCATGCATTATTTACTTTATGTAAGTGTTCCACGTGATGTCAACAGTTTGAACGAAAAAAAAATATTTCATCGTTTAGCGTTACAGACGCTTTATAATTTTAGCAATTTCAACTGATAATTACTCATAAACGAAACGGTTTTTACCGTATATTTCTAGGTCCGTAGTAATATTTTGCTTCCTTTTATACACTGTTAATTTATTTTAAGAATCGGTGACAAAAAGTTGAAAAATGGGCAATTCGTCTATCTGTGAACAGGTCCCTTTAATTCAATGTTCAACGACAAGGGTGTTACTATACGCGGTGTCCTATGCGCATGTGAATATATAGATATTTGTTGATTTCGGTGTAAGATCGTATTTTATTTCACGAGTACTGCAGTATTCATAGAAAATGATATTTGCACGAGAGGCGCAGCAACGAGTGAAAATATCTATTTTGTATGATCACGAGTGAAATAAAATCCGATATTACACCGAAATTAACAATGTTTCTTTTTATTTTATGCTTTTGGACAATAAATAAATAAAATTGCGCGAGATAAGCTTTTTAACGTCACAAGTTCGTGTATTCTGACGTCATAAAATTGACGTCATAAATGATTCCAAAACTGTCACTCGTTAGTATGGTGGGGAAAAAGTACCATATTTTGTTTGTCGTTGTCGCTCAATTATAATTTTGTTGAATTTTATATTGTGTTTTATGTAAAAAACATGCATGTACATACCGTACATGTATATAAATTTGGTAAGGGTTGTAAACCAGTACTTGTAGATCGATGCTATTTATGGAAAAATAGTCCGTTTTATGTTATATTTTCACTGCAGTGAAAATATAAAATCTTATATTTTCACTGCTCCAACAGTGAAAATATAAAATTTTATTTCACCAATGAAATTCGATATTTCACTGAAAAGCATATAATAAAGATTTATATCGAAACGCAGAAATGAAGATTCACAAATCAAATCGGACGTGTATTGTAGACCTACTAAAACATGAGAAACACGAGGCTTTAAAATTTCGTCAAAATATAAGGTAGGCCGCATTTCCATAGTCCGTATCCTTATCAGTATATTCGTATCCGTATAAAAATTAAACGCATTGAAAATCGTTTCGCCGGTTCTATAACTCAGTATCCGTATCCGCATGTCCCGTGTCCGTAAAATGCGTCCGTATAATTATGCGGATGCGGACAACATCTATACCTATACAAGGCAGTTTAGCAAGATGAAGGGCAAAATGTATGCTGTGAAAACTACAGAAAGCAATATAGATATATATTCATATATTCTAAATAGTATGGAATTGGTTGGAATCGGTTAAATGCTCATACATTGAAAAAAAAAAAAGTGTCGAAAATTCGAAAAAAATATGCTTCCAAATGTAGAGACTTTGTTGGAATAGGTTAAATATTCATAAATTCATAAATGGTAGGGAATTAGTTGGAATATGTTAAATATTCATAAATGGTAGGGAATTGGATTTCGCTTCTATCATTTCTAATGTCGATACTTTTGAATCCAGATTAAACATAATAATGACTAAATACGCGGATACGGATGCATAGCAACGTGCTTCCGAATTGAAATTTGGCGGTTACGTATGCGGATACGGACCCGGAAACGGACACGGGCTCATGGAAGCGTAGCCTCGTGCTCGTTATAGAAATAACCTCCAAAAAACGGTATCGGTATTCGTATTTCGCAACTTTGTCGTGAATGCATTACAATAAAATCATGTCTGAACGTAACGCCTCTGAATAGGACCGACGGTATAAACTTGTAATCGGTTACTTAGACTGTCATTGGGAGCACAGTTCTATATTGGAATTTTAAAGTATTAGCATATAAATATGTCATTGAGGTCATGCATGCTTCGTCAGCGTTGTAGCTAGGCCATTTTTGTGTTGTAGGCCCGGGCACAAGGTCAAGATACGAGGTCAGAAGTTTGTCAAAGACATTTATGCTTTAACATTACTAAATTTATATGACTATATGAATTATGCGGATATATGTGAAAGTATAAACCGATAAATATAAAACAACACGTTCTTGCTCTAACCTTCATCAAATTCATTTACTGTACAGGTCCTTCAAACAAAATGGTCATAAAAATATACATGTAGTGCGTATAACATGGGCTTTAACTATATGCCTTCACGTCCATTGCTAAAAGTGGCTCACTGCAAGATAGTTAAAGTTTCAATTATGTCTGTCATCACTTTTAATAGAACTCCGTTTTACAACTTTTGACGGCCGCAAATGTATTAATGACTTCTTCAATGTCAATAGCTTTCTCCCTATGTATGTGCATCATTGCAAGGCTGGAAAGCCTGTCTGTACATGGTTGATCGCAGGTACGTTTTCAGCCCCTTACAGCGGAACGACCGCTCGCACGTTTGCACGTTGGCGTTGTTTGATGTGCCTGTGCACTATTCAATGTTATATATTTAAGAAACGTCTTTAAACGTGTGAAATTCATAGCTGACTACATTCAAACACACACACATTCACATCAAGAATTATATATATTAGTAATTAACCGAAGTGTAATTGTCTCCTTTTAAAGTGAATGTCATTAAATAACTCACACATGCTTATCGAATGTATTTGTAAATGTACTAAGCACTGTTTATTTTCTCCATTAATACGAACATGTCTTTTACACCAAATATTGTGAAAGATACTCTTATGATTGCGTTGCGAACCAATAAGGCAAGTGATGCCGACATTGTGTCACTTACGTTTCGCTGACATGTGGTGCCTGGAAAGTATTAAATCGGTCAAAATGACCCCAACGTTTTGGGCACCCCTCTACTTTATCACGTATTAAATATCTTTCTTATAAATGTATAAAAAAAAGAAGAAAGACATTTGACGTGATTGCTAATGTAACATTGAACAAAATGTTTGTCAATTTAGATCTTTGGAAACTAAACTATCTATTGAAACAATTCTGTTTAAGCTCGAAGGTAGTCACTGTTTTGACTTTAATTTCATCTTTAAATCACATATATTTAGTATAAATGTCTTTAATATGGTATTTCCTGTGCAGAATCTTTATTGCTGTTGACAACTTTATATATATAATCTGAAATATGTAGAAAACAAAACAATAATATAGCATCTCCGAACAAAGGTATATATACCCACTGTCTATATTTTATCATTTTCTCTGTACCTTGGCGCAGGTACTAAGGTGTGGATTTATTTACTTGAGCGGGCGAAGCGAGCGAAAAAAAAAATCCAGTATTTACCGTTTCGCGATCCCAAGAAAGCTAAAATATTTAGATACTTACTTCAATAGTCCGCTGAAGTCTATTTCTATTTGTGTCAAAAGGCACATTTCGTAAATGAAAATGTTTTATATTAAGATCGTCTTATAATCGATCTCTTAATAAGGAATTAAATCGTTCTACCCTTAACCCCCCTTAGCATTCGATTTTTATTGCATGTTAAGGTCTTCTTTTTTTTTACTTTGAAAAAAAAGTTCTAGGCCCGGGCCTACAAGGCCTACATGTAGCTACGCCACTGTGCTTCGTTAAGAATCGATCATATCTGTAGATCTATAATCTCATTTTCACGTTTGTTGACACACGTCTCAGTGTTTCCCGCAGGATTTCTTGAAGGCATGTCGGCATCCCAGGCACCACCTCGCGCGACTAAAATCGGCTCCGCCCCCCCCCCCCCCACACACACACCACCCCCCGCCCGGATCGTTCAACTACGACCCATTAACCCCCACCCCACCCGACATCGGCCGCTCCATTTGACTCCCACCTCTTCGAAATAGGCCGCATCGCCCGACCCCAGCTCCCCGAAAATCGGCTTCAACGGTCGACCCCACCTCACCAAAATTGGCTGCACCGCTCGAATCGGGATCGCGCGACCCCACTTGTCCGAAAGCGGCTACTACGTTCGAAGTCCCGGCGGCGATCAAATCGATCGTCAGCATCGCTTTAACATCCGCCCTTGCTCGCATTGGCAGCATGTTTGATGGAATGAATTTTCAATCACATATATATTCAGATTCGTTGAAAAGCCTAACATTTTCCGCCTTCAAAATATGTCGTGACCGCTCGTTTTTTTAACTGTTTTTATTTCATTAATTGTTTTCGGATGCAAAAGAAATCAATCATTAATATCAATTATACTACAAGCGGACATTAAGCCGTAAAAAAATCACCGTTGTTTTAAATACTTGAATGTGCGGTTCCCAATTGACATAAAATACGGGCCTGTATCTCCATGTAAAAAGCGTGTTTTGCTACCAAAGCGCGCGAAATTGCCATGCACAAGGTCAAGGATGCCTCATGAAAATCGTGCGTGTACTAGTCACGTGCTTAATTGCAGGGTTTATGAGAACAAAATTACGTTTGACGACGTTAAATTGTGTTTTAAAATGAGGCTCTATATTACATTATTCGTTTCCATAATTTCGATTGTCAATTTGTGAGAGATGGATAAGGAAATTACCGGGATAAAATAAAACGTTAAATATAATAATCAAATGTTTAAAAATGCCCGTCAACGTTAGTATTTGTTGTCAAACACGTTTTTAGTTATTAGTAAAGTATAAACTCCGCCCTAAAATTCGCCGTATTTGATTGGCTGATGAGATCGTTGTGGGCGGGACTACACAGTTCAGTCACTTGTCAATAACACTACTGGAAGTTAGACGTTATCGGTCAATACGGCGTTCGTTTATGGCCCTGTGATTTAAAGATTGGTGTAATAGATAACGGGATTAAGGGTTGTCGCTTTGAAAATTAAAGCATGTCGGCATTATTTAAGCATGTCGGCAAATGACTAACTTCTTTGAAGGCATTTCGGGCCCGACAAGCGAAACAGGCCTGGGGGAAACCCTGCACGGTCTGTATCTGTCTGCATGAGTAATCCTAATAAAATTTATCGAATATTTACGTCGCAAAAGATCACTTCTTTCATCAGTTGGAAAGCTACGGTGTCCTTCGAGTGACACGTCACAACCGTTGTTTTGTTTTTGTGCGTACTTTATTCTATCATTACAATTGCAAAAATACATGTCAAATCATGTTCGATTCGAAATAATTTTCTCATTATCGTTGTTAATCGGTCAATAAACAACTCTTTGTCGTTCTTATGCGTATTAAACATTTCGGCTAATGGTTTAATTGATACGTATCAGAACTCCAAATCGTTGTTTATAAAGAACGATAAATGGAAAAAAATCTCGTAATTAGGCCTATTAAGTGAAATCGCTATTATTTCGTAAAAGCGTAAGGATATTCCACGATAACAAAATGTAATTTTATTTGGTTAAAGCGTAGTAATATTTCGTAAGTACGTTGTTTTTACGGCAGTCACTTTCTCGTAAAAGAAATCACCTTTCTTTGTTGTAATGGCAGTCAACACTTAATAGTTGGGAAAGGAGTCAACGTTCATTTGCTTCAAACATAGTCAATTAATTAGTTGCAAGGGCATTGAACATAACTAAGTACAAATGCAAGTTGAAAGACAGTCAAGATCACCATCGGAAATAAGCTTTCGGGCTTTCATGCGCTTTCCTAGGTTTCTACACCGTTTTTACTTAACCTTCCGTAATTAATTGATTAAAAAAATGTTACTTAATTTGTTTTGAAATAGGTTTTTCTGTAGCATATTCACTTGTATTTGATTAAATTCGAGGGTTTTATAAACTACATGTTAGTAACCGGGGTATACCAATGTTCTTATATACATGTACGAATTTGTCATGTGTTGTAAACTTGTGTCTTTTAACCTGAGTAAATCAATTTATCTATAACTTGAATATATGTAAACAGTATGTAGGTTGTCAACTTGTTTTAAAGACATTCAGCTTATATTGTGGTAAATACAGTGGACTTTTCGTTGCAAAGGCAGTACTTGTACATAGTTTGTTAGCCATTAACATGCATATCAGAAGACATATCAGCCGACCTGACACTTATTAAGTGTATTATAGTATCTGTTCATTAAGTGATTGCTTTCTCTTCAGGGGTTTCCACGATGGTCGCTAGTTGAGTGTTGCCTCTCGATGGCTGTACGGGTGAATACGAGGTTTATTGTGTACGGGGGAGTGGCCGCCGTCGTATTGCTCGTCGGAATTAAACTCTTCTTAGGCAGTCAGAATGAGGTAGGCGAAATGACAATCTAACTTTTTTATGCTTTTCAGTGAAATATAGAATTTTATTGGACAGGTGAAATAAAGTTTTATATTTTCACTGGTGGAACAGTGAAAATATAAAATTTTATATTTCAGTGAAAATATAACATAAAACGCATGATTTTTCTATCAATCGCATCGATCTACCAGATATAAGTACAGTAATTACATAAATTTGTTTACAGAAAACACATGATACAATTTAGGGACAACGACGACCAAATTAGCCTATGGCACTTTTACCACCATACTTGTGATAAACAATTTTGGAATCATTTATGACGTCATTTTTATGACGTCAGAATACACAAACGTGTGACGTTTACGCTTATCTCGCGCGATTTTATTTATTTATTGTCCAAAAGCATAAAATAAAGAAGAAAATACCCTCTATGTCTCGCGTTCAGGCCCTTTGTCTGCGAAAGTTCGCAATCTTAAACTTAGTCTCAGCTAAAAATATCTACCAATGAAGTCTCAGCTAAAAATATCTACCAATGAAGTCTCAGCTAAAAATATCTAGCAATGAAAACGCTTGTTGTACCGGTCTGTATGGGCTTTGATTTGCATTGGCCACTTTTTAAGATTAAGACAAAGATTGAGCTTAAGAACGTTTGTAGTTATGGGGCCAGTTCTCCTTTGGTAGTTAACTGTGTTTGTATTCTGAGGCGTTTCGTGGGAAAAGCGGGCTTAATGCATGTGCGTAAAGTGTCGTCCCGGATTAGCCTGTACAGTCCGCACAAGCTAATCCGGGGCGACACTTTCCGCCTACAGTGGATTTATGTTTCGAAGAGACTTCCTTGAAATATACCACATGAAAAATACCATAAAAGCTGAAAGTGCCGTCCTGTATTAGCCTGTGCGGACTGCACAGGCTTATCCGGGATGACACTACGCGCATGCATTAAGCCCGGTTTTCCCACGACACGCCACAAATATAGCCACGGTCGCAGTGAATTAATCGGATTAGTAGTAAAGACAAAACAAAAAGGGCGTCAGCATTATCGGAATTCTCTAAATCAAGGAACTGTATATATTAGACATATGTTTTCGCATTTTCAAATATGCATACACTGTTACATAAACATTAGATGCGTTTGCTCAACGCTGTGTGAATTATAAAGCAAGGGACATACTCTGAATAGTTCGAGTTGCCACGAGCGTCCCGTGGTGTAGCACACTCCTCACAGTGGTCTCCCCAGCGTCTCCAACATGAGGAATTTGGTTGATATGCCCGTAAAAACAACCCGATGTTTCGCCACCAAATCGATTGGTGCGATATCAATTTACGCCATATATTAAAGTATTGCCGCTAGGCAAAGATTTATAAACGGATATTTGTTAGGGAACTGTCGTAGTGACATACAGTGATTTTATTATGCGGCGTGGTTACATACGCCCAGCTAAATACACATCATGTGACCGAGTTTTGTTGGTCTTTTCAGATATCTATACCTGGGTATGACCAGTTGGATTTGAACGTATTTCCTGATCCGGGCATTTTCGAAGCGGAGGAATTCCCTAGTTATGGACCAAGCAAGGTTGAGACAATTATTCACCAGACCTGGAAAACCACCAGCATTCCTACTAGGTACATCGACTGGATGAAATCATGGACGAGAAATCATCCGGACTGGACCTACATGTTCTGGACAGACGAGTCTGCGCGCGCATTAATCGCGGACAAGTATCCGCACATACTTCCGGCGTATGACGGCTACCTGGAGAACATCCGGCGCGCAGACGCCATGCGCTATGCGATCCTACACGAATACGGCGGTGTGTATGCGGATCTAGATATGGAGAGCCTTTTACCATTGGATCCAATTATGAGAAAGTACTCGTGTGTTTTACCACAGGAACCATACGAACATCCTATAATAGATTCTAATTTCGAACATCTAGTGATTAACGCTTTAATGATTTGCAGCAAAGGTCATCCTCTTATGAAGAAATTCCTTGACAATATCCCGAAGTTTTCCCATATGTGGCACGTTTTAGACAGTACCGGTCCGCATTACATAACTCTACTATATAGACAATACTTAATCGATAACAACATCGACGCCAGGAAAACGAATGGAGTTTACCTAGCACCTGCGGAGTACTTCTTTCCCACAATCGATCCCGTCAAATTCCCGTACATGCGCGACCGGTGTTACAAACAGTTCGCGGATATGTCGCATTTACAGAAATCTGCGTGTATATCTTTAAAACGGCGCGGATTGGAAAGAAGGCCCTACCCGTTTTCATTCACCGTACATCACTGGATACACACGTACTTTGTCAATAGGTATTCTATCTCGCAGCCAGCGGATATAATTTCCTTCATCCCTAGTGTAGTTATCTATAAATCGACATCGGGAGATCCTGGGTGATACTTTATACATATGTCTACTGCTTTTACTTTAATTAATATCACTGTCCTCTCTTCTATACACTGATGGGCTCATATTTTTGAATTTAAAGCTATTTATTTGAGCTCGATTGTGTCGAAAGCTGTAGGCTATTAGAGACACTTTCGAGTACCTTTTTCTGTGAAGAACCAGTAATTTGTGTTTTCTGAGAAAGACCCTTCAAACGTTCTGCTTGTATGGATCAAACTCGCGATCACCCGATCGCAAGGTGGACACCTTATCTATTACACCGACACCGCTGCAATCTCTTACATCTTCTAACACCTATGAAATAGAGCCTTGTATTTTGTTGACCGTTCAGTATAGACCCGCTTGTCACATATCCAGTGTTTAACGAGGCGCGCGACCAGTGCCATGGTACTCGAATGTATTCATAATTCAGGCGTGTCGTGGGAAACCCGGGCTTAATGCATCTGCGTAAAGTGTCGTCCCGGATTAGCCTGTGCAATCCGCACAGGCCAATCCAGGACGACTCTTTCCGCTTTTATGGAATTTTATGTTTCAAGGAAGTCTTAAACATAAATCCACTGTAGGCGGAAAGTGCCGTCCCGGATCAGCCTGTGCGGACTGCACAGGCTGATCCGGGACGACACTTTTCGCACATGCATTAAGCCCGTGTTTCCCACGACACGCCTCAATATGTGCTTCGTTAATTAGTTAATAATCGTGTGGCAGTATTTATTTGCTGCTAGTTTGATTCAGTATTCAATTTGTTTAAAATTGTGACGTCCATTATTTTACGTACGCTGTTTATGTTAGAGAATGTTTTCGTGATTCGTCCCGCCAAAGGGGATGCACTACATGTATCCTGTTTTGAAAGTGTCCATACTAAATCGCAAGTTTTTTGTAAGAAAAAATAGTATATACATGAATCACAGTAAAAGTAAAATGTCTGACTTAACCAAATTGATAGTTGCCTTCAGAAATACGTTCCTTGTTTATTCCACAATACACTTTACATCAAAGTTCGTTATATCTGTTGAACTTGGCTTTTGTGACTGGTTAAAGCTACCAGAAAATTTTATGTTGATCTGTCAGTTTTTAGACGTTATGATCCTCATGTGTTCCAATGAAAAAAAAATGGTTTTGATGAAAGATGGTAAATAATTTTGAGTAGAAACTAATGATGAAAGTTTATTAGGTCAATGGAGTGGTAACCACTTTATTAAGAAGTTAAGATATCATACTTGCAGCCATTTAACTACTGTGTTTATAATGTGTGATTCATCGTCTCGAAGGATTTAGAAACCTAAATACATGTAACCATAATAGAAACGAGTATAGGAGGAAAACAGTTGTTTTGTTTTACAAATATGTAGCGGGGCAATGCAACAATGTTCCGACATGCTAAATATCGAGTTCAAATTATTAAAGGGACTTATTAACAGATTTTGTATTTTTAAAAATGTCATAAAATATCTTAGCTGCATTAACTAAAGCATGTAGATTGACAAACACAAATATTCTCTGTCTAGACCAGCAGAAACAATAAAAATATGCCTCCGCCGAGGTTTGAACCCACCATCTCCGGATCTAGACTACTATGCCATATGAGACCTGCTTGCTACGAAATGCATTTTTTTACGCTATGTACATCATGCGCGTGTTTTAAAATTATCGACAAAATCGTTACACACGCTTTATAATGTTTTTTTTTTTTCAATCTACGTGTATTCTGTGTCGGGTGTGTCATTTTCCTCCTTTAAATCGATTGGAGGCGCGTCGTGGGAAAGCCGGACTTAATGCATGTGCGTAAAGTGTCGTCCCGGATTAGCCTGTGCAGTCCGTACAGGCTAATCCAGGACGGCACTTTCCGCCTACAGTGGATTTATGTTTAGAAGAGACTTCCTTGAAACAGATTATACCATAAAAGCGGAAAGTGCCGTCCTGGATTAGCCTGTGCGGACTGCACAGGCTAATCCGGGACGACACTTTACGCACATGCACTAAGACCGGGTTTATCACGACGCGCCACAAATTTGTATTTTTGAAATCGTTTACAAAAACAAACATCCTGGGAATTGTTAAATTGACAATCAGTGAATACGTCCTTTTAAATGAACTATTTTGTTAATTAATTTGGTCGCATAATGTCTCTCAAGTTCGTACTTTTTTAACGCTTACATTTGCCGTCATATTTATACTACCTGTACCGGGTATATGAAATTGTGTGATAATGCAAGTATTAATCTTTTGTATGTATAATTCTTTTGTATGTATAATATTTTATCCATTTTGTAACCACGACATTCCTCAACTTCTCAACTTGTGTTCTCCTTTGCTTTTTTATATAATAAATTTTAATAAAGAAATGTTCTTAGTGTTTGCATGTAATCCCAGGTTATCTCAGGCTGTCGACCGATTCCTATATTTTGGAAAGTAAATATTTTTGCGAAAGTTGGTCATTCACGAGTCTGAAATTGGTATGTGAACAGAAAATATCAAGAACCTGTATGTTGATTGTTTTTCTCCCTAACCTCGCTCGCATCAAAGTTAAATACTCAGATTATTCTCAGGTCATAGCATGCATCGCTCAGTTGCCAATTGATTAGTAGGAACAAGTTTAGGAAATATTTTGCTGTAACACTTATCAGGCGAGAATATAATCCCTATTATCCTTATAACGAAGTATTTTTATTATAAAATTCCTATATTTTGTCCAGAAAATCGGCAAAAATTCCAATATTTTTGGTGAAAATATTCCAAGATTGTTCCTATATTTTCTAGGGAACTTGGTTGACTGCCTGTTATCTGAACACCAATAAACCATATTATTCATATGGGAAATAACTGTCATATGGTCGATGGCCAAACTCCTCACGGTGATCTCCCCTGCAACGTACGGGTGTATATTACTGCAAAATATTAATCCTGGCCTTGGTAAATGACTCGCGACGTAGACTGTCATAATAGCTGTTATATTGACACATGCAAAGAGTAGGGTATGTATATAAACAGACGATAAAGGTAAAAACACAAACACAGAAAACAATATATGTTAAGCTCACCTGATATATTGTTTAGTTTAAACCTATTTATTTTCGCTCGATTGCATCGAAAGCCTAAGGCTTATAAAGACACTCTCGAGTCCGTTTCCTGGGTAGAACCAGTACTTGGTGTCTTTGGGGGAGATCTTGAGAACGCTGTCAGAGTGGAGATCGAACCCGGGACCTTCCCATCGCTAGGCGGACACCATATCCACTACGCCACCGCGACCTTATAAATATATTGGTGATATATTGGCACATATAAAACGGTCAAAACTGGATATGCTCAATTTTTTTTTCGCTCGCTCAATTTTGGTAAGATGCAAATGGACTTCACTCGAACATACCCGACCTAGCCCGCTCCCTTCGATTTCTTACGTACACCGTAGTACCGGCGCCAAATTTCATCGAACATGATAAACTATAGACAATGGGTATATATACCTTTATTTGTGGATGATACTGTTTTCTTTTTCAATTCATATAATTATATTATATACAGACTCAGATGCAATACACCGTTGGCAAAGGATACCACATGAAAGACATTTATACTTTTCGAATGAATATGATTTAAAGTCGAAATTCAAGTAAAATCAACAGACTACTTTCGAGTTTAAACAGTTTTGACTCAATAAATAGTTTATTTCCCAAAAATCTAAGTCGACACACGTTTTGTTCAATGTTTCATTAGCAATCAAGTTTCATATTGTTTAATGCATTCATGAAAAAATATTTAAAGTGTTAAAGTAGAGGGGTGTCCACAACGTTGGCTCCAATTCCTGGCGTTT
Source organism: Congeria kusceri (assembly GCA_027627225.1). Classification (NCBI taxonomy): domain Eukaryota; kingdom Metazoa; phylum Mollusca; class Bivalvia; order Myida; family Dreissenidae; genus Congeria; species Congeria kusceri. The sequence continues at coordinate 5,908,035 of CM051025.1, forward strand.
TCACTTTTTTTCCGACACTATATATCAGCATATCAGCGAAATTTACACAACGTCGGCATCACTTGCCGTATTATTTCACAATGCAATTATGCGAGTATTTCCCGACATTCACTTCGAAGAAAAGAGAACTGTACACTTCGGTTAATAGTATGACATACAGATGTACCAACAGATGAATGTCTTTCGAACGGTAAAGTATTAATTTATTTTCAGTGAAACTAACATTTGATGATGATGATGATGATGATGATGATGATGTGCAAATGTTTAACCTACCAAGTATATCTTTGATACGGATCTGTAACTGATCACTGCAGACCAATATCCAACATAAAAGCGTTATAATTGCACGATCAAAAGTTCACGCCCCCCTCGCCCCCTCCCCGACCCGAAATCCTGGAGCCGCCCCTGTCACATCAGTAACACTAAAGTTATTGCCCCTTTTTCATTCAAAAATGCCTTTTTCCAACATATAGACTATATTTTCTATCCAATCTTAACCAAACTTTCACAGTTTGTGTATGACCATCAGATTTCACCACACGTCAGAAAAGGGTCAGATCGTGTTTGGAACACCAACGTTATTAATTTTTTTGACATACTTTCACGCCGTTTGCATGTTTTACGAGTATAGCATAATAGGATCAATAGAATATTAGGTGAGTGTTGGATAAACATGAAGTTTATCATGCTCGGCACAAAACATTTGAGCGCTCAGCAAGCCTCGCACTCATCTGTTTCTAAGCCTCGCATAATAAATTTTATCTTATCCAACTCTCACCTAATAATTTCTATATATGCAGTCAAAACATATTTGTATAAAATACAATATATATTCAAACTGTAAACGAACTTTTAATTTTAAGGTCGCCTTTTGTCTATAATTTTTATGTTGTATGCACATAATAGCAGTGCGAGTTGTTTTCGCTATATCAGACTTATCTCTCCGACAATAATATAGTCCAGATGCCAGCCAGTGATGTACATATGCATAACCTAACTTTGGAGTACACACAAAATGTTTTGGTATCAAAATGTTCAGGAAGATCACCTCTCTTAGAATCTGTTGTAAAACACTTTGTCACCCTTGGGCATTTTTAAATAATCCAAGATGGCCGCCAAGATGGCCGCTTACAATTATAAATCGGTCTATGGGTTTGTATATAATCTTAATAGTTATTTCTCATACTCCAAACCATACACATTGATAGTATGTGTGTTTTTTTTATGCATTTGTATTCTCAAAAATTTTGATATGCAGGTTTTAAATCCAAAATGGCCGTCAAAATAGCCTCCAAAATGGCCGCCAAATATATAAAAATGTATTTTTAATTGTTTTAACGGTGATTAATTGACAAATTTTATTTTATTTGCATGTAAGTTGTATTTTAACTAATAGTATGTGTGTTTATAATGTATTTGTATTCTTAAACGTATTTATAGGAAGGTTTTAAATCCAAAATGGCCTCCAAAATGGCCGCTAAAGTATGAAAACTGTATTTTTAACTGTTTTAACAGTGATAAATTGAAGAATTGTATTTTATTTGCATGTAATTTGTATTTTTTCTAATTATATGAATGTTATTAATGTATTTGTATTCTTAAAAGTATTTATAGGCAGGTTTCAAATTCAAAATGGCCGCCACAATGGCCTCCAAAATGGCTGCCAAAGTATGATGAATGTATGTTTCAATTGTTTCACGGTGATAAATTGGACACTTGTATTTTATTTGCAGTTAAGTTGTATTTGTACTAATGGTATGCGTGTTATCAATGTATTTGTATTCTTGCAAGTATTTATAGGCAGGTTTTAAATCCAAAATGGCTTCCAAAATGGCCGCCAAAGTATTAAAAAATTATTTTTAACTGTTTCAATGGTGATTTATTGGATAATTGTATTTTATTTGCATGTAAGTTGTATTTTAACTTATTGTGACTATTATAAACTTATTTTGCAACTTAACTTTTCAATTATAGTATTCAAAATTACAAGAATATACTTGTAGACATGTAAAATGGTGTAATTTGAATACAGTGCAAGAATTTTTTTTTTTTTAAACAATTTATTTAATTATTGACTAAATTCGCACATATTCTCAAATCATATCTTTATTTTTATAATACTGTTAATTTTTTTTATTCATTTCACAATATTAACTATACATTTTCTATTTATAAACAGGAAATAATATAAATTTGTGTTTGGGAACTATTATGTTAAACTTTTTGTGTCACTTAAAGATTTGCAATCATAACTGTCATCATTCAATGCCTCTTGTGTACACCTGTTTTCTCAATTACAGGTTTCATTACATTTACACAAATTTGTATGCCAGATTTGCATTGTTGCACCGACATCTATTTTGTAAATCATGGGAGTTTATATGTACAGCTACAGCTGACAAGATTAACGACGCATGGTGGAGCTGGTGTTTTGTTGTATTATACTGATCGAGTTCCTTTGATGGTATGTCTTATCTCCATCCAAGTCAAGTCAAGTCAACACATTTATTCGCTCAATTTCATGCAAAACATGAACAAATTGAGGTCTTACAAAGATATTTACAATAAGAGGCTCTCTATAAATTATCAGTTACTGAAGAATAAGCGGTTGAGATGTTAGCAGTGCATGTTAGTCACAAGGAGAGTCATACGTACATAAACTTTGATGTAGCAAGTATGACAATTTATGAAAGCATACATAGCAGACATGTATAAATTTGTAAATAATAATTGCAATTAGCAACATTTTGTAATCTCAACACATAAAATATATAACCAATATTTCTATAACAAATTCATATGCTAAACGTGCGGTATATTTTTGTCTAGCTTTTAATATAATAATGTCACGCGTTATAGTCCGGTGTTTATTAAAATGTGTTTTATAAATTTACTAAGTTTTATAAGCTCTATGGTATTTTTTGTCTGGAAGAGTTCGTTTAGTTTTAATATATTTGGATGTGTGTAGTAGTAGTGTTTTAGGTATGCACGGCGCTCCTCGACAAATTGGCGACATTCGAGCAGGTAATGGTATTCGTCACCAAGATTATTTTCGCAAAAGTTACAGTGCCTTTCGTTGAGCGGGGTGCCGTTCCAATTTCCGACTTCAATAGGTAATCTGTGATTTCTTGTGCGGAATTTTGCCAAGTAGTGCAAAAGGGATTTTGGTAGCTTAGTCAGGTAGTGTTCAAGTCCGAAAACAGGCTTTATTAATTTATAAAATGAGCCGCTGGAAGAGTTTTCGACTAGAGAATACCATTCAGTAAGAAAAACATCTTCGAGTTTTTGTTTTATTGTGAGTTATCCAAGCAGCTCAACATCAAAGTTTGGTGGATCGGGATCAGGTGACAACCTCTATAATGTCTGAAAGTGGTTCCGCTTGGCATTTTCACAAAATGACTCTGAAAACGGTGGGAGTATACGAGGTTTTGGCATCTTCCTCATTGCTTGTCATCCAATGTTTGTCTTCAAAAGTCCGTAGCGTAGATCAGACATGCTGTTTTTCCCCTCTCCATAGCACCAAACGATGAAAGCGATTTCTTCAGTTACTACTTCATCAAGGTTACAACCAAATTTCTACCAGAAGTTTAATGTGTGCACCCTTTTCTAATTGATTGTAATTGCTAATACCGGCCAGTCTCGCTAAGGTGTCACATCCTGCAAGTGCATGGGCAGCGAGCAAACTTGTTATGATTGGTTGGTGTTACAGTTGCTACAGTTGCCCAAATATTGATTATCGTCCGTTTACCGCTAGTACCCTCCATCAACATCATTTAGACAATTTAGTCAGGGAACGTAAGTGAAGGAGGAGAATATAGTTAATGTTGTACAATGATTCAAAACATTAACAATATTATATATTTATAAACATATTATTTGAGAATATGTGCGAATTAAGTCAATGCATTGTTAAAAAAAGGCTTCATTTTATGTTGTTATATATTTAAATTAGGGATGTCAACGCATATCCGGATATTCGATAATGTTAGTATCCGGATAACAAATAAGTATCCGAAGATTCGTGTAAAAGTTGTGAAAATTACGTTTTTCTCGATTTTCTAGTAGTCATACACACGCCCTTGCTGTATTATGTATAAAGAGAAGATAAACCTAACACAGCTTTAGGCCACTTCGCACTGTACAGGTCTCCCCCTCGTATTGCGGATGTGTCATAAACACATTTCTCTGTTGGTACACTATTATCACAAAACAAAAGGTAAACGGTAAAACTTTAAAGACTGTCTTGTCTAATCAGTTTGCTTTCAATTATTACTAGCATATAGCAATAAGCCTATGTTTGCGCAAATTATAAGTTTGATTGGGGGTATTTAAATTGAAATGCATAACAAAAAATGCATGTGTAACAAAAAAAACAACAACACGTAATTCACTAACAAAATCGAATAGTTTATGTTGCATGTCCTTTTTTGAATAATCTGAAACTGTCTTGTTTTCTAAATACAGGTATCGTTATTTGATGTTTCTAGATGTGCACTAAAATATGCAACTTTAACAAGCGCCAGATTGTAGCCCCGATTGCCAATCTTTATGTTTATCCGGATAGTATCCGGATATTACATACGAATATCCGGATACCAATTGTGGTATCTGTTGACATCCCTAATTTAAATTACATCATCTGTCATGGCTAACGGTATTTTATTGTAATTTTGAATACTAATATTGATAAGTTAAGTTGTAAAATAAGTTTTCAAGAGTCAAAATAAGTTAAAATACAACTTACATGCAAATAAAATACAATCGCCCAATTTCACCATTGAAACAGATAAAAACATACTATTTGTTAACATACAATTTACATTAAATGAAATACAATTGTCCAATTGAGCACCATTGAAACGGTTAAACATAATTTTTTCATACTTTGGTGACTATTTTGGATGTAAAGCCTGCCTATAAATACTTTTGAGAATACAAATATATTAATAACACACATACTATCTGTTAAAATACAACTTACATGCAAATGAATTACAATTGTCCAATTTAGCGCTGTTGAAACAGTTACAAATACATTTATCACTATTTGGCGACAATTTTGGCGGCCATTTTGGATTAAAAACCTGCCTGTACATACTTTTGAGAATACAAATACATTAATAACACACATACTATTAGTTAAAATACTACTTACAAGCAAATAAAATGCAATTGTTCAATTTATTACCATTAAAAATCAGTTAAAACTACATTTTTCATACTTTGGCGGCCATTTTTGAGGCCATTTTGGATTTAAAACCTGCCTATAATTACTTTTCAGAATACAAATGCATTAACAACATACATACTATTAATTAAAATACAACTTTCATGCAAATAAAATGCTATAGTCCAATTTATTACCATTAAAACAGTTAAAAATACATTTTGCATACTTTGGCGGCCATTTTGGAGGCCATTTTGGCGGCCATTTTGGATTTAAAACATGCATATAGGTCAAATTACACCAAAACGGAAGTCACACCCTCAGGGTTACATGCTGTCAGTTAGATAATAAACACATAGGGTTCAGTGTATAATGCATATGATTTTTAAAATACATTTTAAATGACATGTTTTGGTATAAATTTAAAGGTATATATGTAAGAAATAAGAAAAAAAGACAGTTTTAGGCACTACTTTATCTTAAATGGTTCCCAGCTTCATAACTTTTGGCCCATGTATTCATGCACAAAATGGCAGCCCCCATGCCTGTCAAAACCGGTGTGTTTATTCTAAGGTAAATATTTTGAGTTACAACGTATAGAAATTTTTGACATGCTGTTTTTTCAAGAGGTTATGGCCTTATCTTTCCAACAATGTATGGTGATATATTGGGAAGTCGCTTGGTCATGGTGAAAATTGAGATCAAACATTGAATATTTTATATGTAACAATGAAGGAATTTATTTGCGCATACGTAACCTTTAAGAACTTTCGGTAAGATTTGTGGTCTGCAAAAGTTTTGAAAATGGATGCCTACAAACGCACTGTAATGAAGAGAATCACTGCCAGATGCCAGCTTGACCCCATTAAAGGCTGTATTTTATGGGATGGTTGCTCTAGTGGACATGAGAGGAGTAGATATGGGAAAATTAAAGCAAAATGTCCACCAGAGTCACCATCCAAGACCCATTGTGTTCACCGTGTTGTTTTTCAGTTTCATTTTGACAATTATTTGCACGAGTCTCAACAATTATCTCATTTATGTCATAATACTTTGTGTTGCAATTCGTATCATTTCGTTTTAGAACATGTAACTGTTAATAATGACCGCAAAGTTCGTGTCCGCACTGGCCGATGCATTGGCCATGATGACCGTCCGACCTGCCTACTTTGAATAATACCAATTTTCCTAATTTGCAAAGTTTACAGATCCTATTTAGTTCATATTTTATTTTATACTTGTACTTAGATCAGACTTTCAGCTGAAAAATACATGAAATACATGCATAAAACACTTTAGGGGCCCACGCAATCCCAGACTCCACCTAATGGAGTTAGCGGCATCAAATTAAATAAAAATCACAGTTTGGTTTAATTTGAGTATGTTTTTTAAATGCAGTGATGAAAAGAACCAGGACCTCAGCCGGAACCATCATCTCGTTGGTATACAAGTCTGGGTGAAGTAAAGAGTCATAAAAACTACTGAACTTTGCAACGACACTGGAGCGTTGGGGCGGGGCCGCAAAGCTGACACAGTCGTGTCCGTACCATCAGTATCTTTGAAGGTTAGTACATGATTATTGTCCTGTATTCTACTATCTAATGACTTCTCTTACAGCCTGGCATACTTCTCATCAACACCAGTAGGAAAAGCAAGAGTTTAACCCTTGTTGGGACTCTCAAACCCGTTTTTGAACTGGACTGTTCGCACGTGAGCTCGACAATGTGAAGCCGGCATAGCGACTAGCCTTATGGCAATACAAAAAACTGTGTAAACTATTGTACATGTACACTTATTGTATCTAAGTTACACTAGTAATCACAATATTGAGTAAACATGCACAGAAAACCTTTTTATTTTTACAGATTACACAGCAGAGAGTACCTGAAACAGATTGAAGATTGCAAGCGGCTGACCTCACCCACAGGCTCAGGTGTGACAGAAAACTGTTAATTAATATCTGGCATTTACATTTTGGGGTCAAAGTCTTTTTTTGTTGTGTGACAGGAGGTCAAATATGTTGATTGTTATGTAAACAAACACTTTTCTGGGGTCAAATGGCATCTGAAATGCTACATTTATATGGATTTTACCCCCAAAAATGCAGAAACTTAAAAAAAAATTGTTCAAAAGGGATTAAAAACCTATTCTATAAAATTTAGAATGCCAATGGAGATTGTTTTCACTTCTGATATTATATATTATGTCTTCCATGCCTATTAAAACTCAAAGTGGTGCTTTATTCTGAGTTGAAATAATGTTTTCCAAGATGTACCTAAGTACATGTTTTCTGTCGAAATTCTTGTCTCGCAACGCCTTTATATGTGGTATCATCAACTTTACTTTTTCCCAATAAATCCTTATACCAGTGTGATAGGACTTCATGTTCTTTCTCGAAATAGATCAGACTTATGAAAAATGTGGTTTTTATTCAAATGTGAAAGGGTTGGGTTCTCTTAAAGGTCAAATTACACCAAAACGGAAGTCACATCCTCAGGATTACCTGCTGTCAGGTAGATAATAAACACATAGGGTTCAGTGTATAATGCATATGATTTTTAAAATACAGTTTAAATGATATGTTTTGGTATCAATTTAAAGGTATATATGTAAGAAATAAGAAAAAAAAACAGTTTTAGGCACTACTTTATCTTAAATGGTTCCCAGCTTCATAACTTTTGGCCCATGTATTCATGCACAAAATGGCAGCCCCCATGCCTGTCAAAACCGGTGTGTTTATTCTAAGGTAAATATTTTGAGTTACAACGTATAGAAATTTTTGACATGCTGTTTTTTCAAAAGGTTATGGCCTTATCTTTCCAACAATGTATGGTGATATATTGGGAAGTCGCTTGGTCATGGTGAAAATTGAGATTAAACATTGAATATTTTATATGTAACAATGAAGGAATTTATTTGCGCGTGCGTAACCTATAAAAACTTTTGAGAATTAAGATACATTAAAAACACACATACTATCAATGTGTATGATTTGGAGTATGTGTAATAACTATTAAGATGATATACAAACCCATAGACCGATTTATAACTGTAGGCGGCCATCTTGGCGGCCATCTTGGATTATTTCAAAATGCCCAAGGGTGACAAAGTGTCATACAACAGATTCTAAGAGAGGACATCTTCCTGAACATTTTGATACCAAAACATGTTGTGTGTACTCCAAAGTTAGGTTACCCCCTCTGGCATCTGGACTAATAGATCTACCCAACAATAATACCATTTTGTTACTTGCATATTATTATAATACATCTATTTTTCTACTATTGTAATGATTCTGACGAGTAACGGACATTCAAAACCCGCTTAGCATTCGTAGCGTATCATAATCGTCCTCATGCGTTATCACGTGAATATATGTTGCAATGACGTAGGGTCTGGATGACGCCATTTTGTTCATAAAAAGGCATATGGGATTGGTGTTCCAATTATTCAAATAAAATCGCCTCTCTGAATGTCAGGGGCCTTAAACACAGAATTTTTTTTCCAGAGTTCACTGACTTTATATACAGTTATAATATCATTTGTATTACAGAGACACACCTGGATAAAAGCGATATTGTAAATGTCCAAAAGTATACTTTTATTGCCAAACATAGAAATCAAGCTTGTTTGAGAAAATCTGGTGGCATAGGCGTTTTTATTAAAAATGATATTGTACATAAGACACAAAGTCAAAATTCCAACAGTGAATATGTTCTATGGCTTAAGATTTTCAAAATTTTAACAAACACTGACGAAGATATTATGTTAGGTGTGCTTTATGAACCACCAGAAAAATCTAAATTTTTAAACGAATACGATTTTCTCGAATTAGATCATGAAATAAGCATAATGTGTAATGAGTTTAAACATACAATACTTATAGGCGATATTAATGCCAGCACAGCGACACTAACATATTTTATACGCATTGATGATTTCTTTGCAGATGTACAGGGTATCGGTACCGATACACTAAGTACACTTAACAAATACACTGTTGTCGAAAAATGCAATGTACCCCTGTCCAGAACTTCTATGGACACCAAAACTAATATCAACGGATTAGCATTTGTCGATATTTTCCGTAACAATAACCTGTTTATTTTAAACGGTCGAATGAACGCGGATGCACACATTGATCAAGTTACTTTCCGAAATAGCTCGGTTATTGGTTATGTTATAGCCACTGCGGAGTGTTTTGCGTTTATAACCGCGTTCGAGATAATTGAGACGGATGCGCTGTTTTCAGATGGGCACGCTATAGTTAAATTCTCTATATTGAATAAACTTAAAGTAACATTACCAACCGAACAAAAAGCTAAAACAGTTCGCACGAGTATAAAATGGAACCCACAGTTATCAAGCAATTTTATTAATTTTATAAATCAAGATCACGTTAATAATATTAAATATTTGTGCGATACTTCTCCATGCACGCCATCATCAATTGATGAAATAACTAACACAATTTCCGAACTATTGAATAATACTGCTGCCAAAAAACGTATACGAAACGTGCAACAAATAATCATGTATTTAAAAGGCCATGGTTCGGTAATAAATGTAAAAACGCGCAAAAATACAATTATGAAGCCAAAAACCGTTATAAATACGATCGCTCGCCTTCAAATAAAACTCTTTTACAAAATGCGAGTAAGAAATACAAAAGAACGATGAATTTTTACAATAACCAATATAAAATTAAAATGCACAAAAATTACGTACTATGCATTCTAATAGTCCCAAAGAGAATTGGAAATATATACATAGAATAGGTGCCAAAAATTCAAAGAAAACACCGAGCCTGGACTCTTTATATACTCATTTTAAAAACATTAACCGCAATAATAGCCCGGATGAAAATAATGAAGTATATTTAACAAACCTATTAAATAAACACGCTCCCTACGACACACACGAACTAAATATGCCTATCACCGAAACGGAAATTTTATCGAATATTAAACGGCTGAAGAATTCTAAAGCAGCAGGGCCAAGTGATAACATACTAAACGAATATATAAAATGTACTCAAGAAATGTTTACACCGATCTACGTAAAATTATTTAATATGATACTTGATACTGGTCACATGCCTAATGTTTGGCTTGAAGGCACAATTTACGCTATTTACAAAAACAAAGGCAACAGCAGTGACCCTAATAATTATAGACCTATAACATTATTAAGTTGCTTTGGAAAACTTTTCACTTCGATTTTAAATGGCAGGTTAAATAATTTTTTAGAAGTTAATGACAGTCTGAATGAAAATCAAGCAGCTTTAGGAAAATTTATTCCTGTATGGACCATATTTTTGTATTACAATCTCTTATTGAAATCCTGCGCATCAATAAAAAGAAACTGTACTGTGCCTATATAGAATTTTCTAAGGCCTTTGATAAAGTCTGGAGAAATGGCCTCTGGTTTAAGCTTTTATCAAGTTCTGTAACTGGAAAAGTATTTAATGTCATTTACAATATGTACCAGAATATAAAATCGTGTGTTTTCCAAGACCATAACTCGTCTCCATTTTTCCCTTGTGAAAATGGTGTTCTCCAAGGCGAAAATTTATCGCCGATCCTATTGTCAATATTTTTTAATGACCTGAGAGCCACATCCTAATACGCGGCGGTAACGGTGTTGACATACATGATCCATCAAGTGCAAATAATTGGCTGAAGCTTCTAGTTCCGCTATACGCCGATGATACTATAATTTTATCAGACGATGAAACAGACTTTCAAAATTGCTTAAATGTATTTGATGAATACTGCACACAATGGCGACTCAACATTAACGTTAATAAAACGAAAATAATAATATTTGGATCAAGAAACATCGCGCGCTTTAAATTCTACATTGGCAGAAATGAAATAGAAATTGTTAAACAATACAAATACCTTGGCGTCATATTTTCAAGTAGCGGTTCATTTCTAAGCGCGCGTAAAAACAACATTGAACAAGCCAAAAAGGCAATGAATTTACTTTATGTTCGGGCAAATAAATCAGATTTGCCATTTAGATTTAACATTAAAACTGTTTGATCACACTATTGTACCAATACTAACATACGGCTGCGAAATATGGGGTTATGAAAACTTAGACATAATAGAACGCGTATATCGAGAATTTCTCCGAAAAATTACTATGTCACGTAAAAGTACTCCATCATACATACTTTATGGTGAACTCGGGAGACATCCGCTCTCTGTTAATATTTACAGCAAAATGATTGGCTTCTGGAGTAGAACGTTGTTAAGTAACGACAATAAATATTCTACGAAAATGTATAATATAATTGCCAATAATAATTCACATGACTTTAAATGGATCTCTAAAATTAAACAAATATGAAATATTACAGGTAAATCCAATGTATGGCAAGAACAAACTACGCCGCACATAAAAATCTCTGTCCCAACAAGTTAAGCGTGTGCTAATTGACCAAAACATTCAGCAGTGGCATGCGGAAATGAACCAATCTAATAAAGGCAGATTTTATAACTCGTTTAAAACCACACTCGAATTAGAGAATTACCTTAAAATACTACCTAAGTCTAGGTATTTACCTATATTTAAGCTCCGCAAAGCTAACCATCACTTTCCAATAGAAACTGGTAGATGGAATGGCACACCAGAAAGAAACAGACTTTGTACTTTTTGTAATGGAAATTACATTGGCAATGAAAAACATTATCTATTAAAATGCACCCATTTTACTACAAACAGACATGAAATCAGTGAAATATCGATACATATTTGCAGAGACAATAAACTTAAGTACATAATGTCTTTAGAAAAGTACGATACACTTCATAAACTAAGTAAATTTGCAATTACTTTGTTAAAAAGTGTCAGATAATGTGTTATAGTATTTGTGTCTTACTATTTATACATTTATATATACTTTTTATGCTGATTTTTAATTGTGAATGTGCCCCCATTAATGCAAATATAACTTTCAAGTACGCTTGCAAAACATATGTTTGTTAACCGTGAAGCACTTGTTTCTCCAACTATTGTATAACCAAATGTATATTGTTCCCCTTACTGCATACGTGTATGCCTGAGATGTAAATAAAGTTCTGTTCTGTTCTGTTCTGTTCTATATATATTTATATTCGTTTCTATATTTTATTACTGAAACCTCGCTTTCATTTGAGATTTCAAAATGTTGTGTTTGAATTACTTACGAAACTCGCAAGTTCTTGTTATTCCAAAATTGAAAATGATGAAAATGTTCCGACTCTTCGAAACAAATCATTTCACATTGTTCTCGTTTATTTCATAGATTACAATTTTCACGACAAGCTTGTCATCGTACCACGTGACAACGTGCTATAGTCTCCTACTCCCATATGTTTTAATCATGCGGGTTCATTTAATTCATTTCGAGCAAATGTCAAAAAACTTGCCGCGATTTGACTAAATACAATGTAAAGGACAGTTAAATACTGAACTGTCATGTTTTACTTTGAGATTTGCAAAGATGTAGCCTCAATTGCCTCTATTCACTCCGTGGTCATGTTATATGCTTATTAGAACCATAACAACCGTGCAAATTGGATTACCAAGGTTTAATTGTTGAAATCGTGTCAGTTGTAAACTGTGCTTCAGGTAAATTAGCAATAAAACAAGCGCCATTTTCCTGATCAAATATTCATGCGCGCCGTGATGCGTCAAACCAACCTTATAACGTACCGGGTAATGGAGAATCGTTGAATTCTTGTGCGGGAGCAACATAAGCCTCGTTTGAAGCCTTGTGGGAATCCAAGATCGTTCGCAATATGGCCGAGCGAATGAATAATTGAGGGACTGCTTCAAAGTTGTTCGATATCCAGGTAGATTTGAAGATTTTTACGGGCTCACCTTGGTTAATGGGCCATCTCTCGAGATTGACGGATGGCACGGAAAGTATGTGGTCGGTTAGAAATCTTTGTCCCGGTCGTGTATTTCGGCCAGATAGAAACACAAACGACCATGAAAATAACGACACACCTTTGTTTCATACCTTAATAGTTTATGTGTTGCGAAAGTCAACGAGATAAGTTAATTCCATAATTCGTAGATAATTCTGTAACAGTACATGCAGTACATGCTTTGGTATAAGTTTTTAGCATTTTATATAATAAAAATTTTAACTATGCAAACAGTGTAAAATGTACATGACAGAACACGATACTAATATATAAGTGCATGCTACAACTGTATAGGCCATCGTTATCTCAGGTATATTGAAGTTTTAGCAGTTGAAAATTAATACACCGTTCAAACAAATGAAGGTCAAGCAACCAAGCACAAACAAATTATTATGTATTTAATCTGCCGAAAATATAGACCTCAACGAAGTAATAAAACAATTCAAAACGTGAAGATAAATAATTACATTGTATACTTATTAAATATTATCTCTGTGCAAAAGAAATACCCAACTTAGCACCGAATACGTGAGTGTTAATTCGGTCGTAACCGTGATTGAAGAAAAGCGTTAATTCGCTTAATTATCATTTGGTAACATGCACAATAAAAGTGGATTTACCAAACGTATATGCAAAATTAAAAACGACCATTTATTGTATATGGTTTTGATTACCTTTTAAGAAATGTTATACTTGGCATTGTACTATAACAGTGATATCTGAAACCTCATTTGAAAAATAAAACACGTACTATGAAATAACTGTTGCATCAGAAAAAAACATATCTTTAATCCCCGACGTCTATCCGATTACCTACATGTATTATTTACTGAGATCTGAACCTAGTCCGATATTCAGATGTCGGGGACCGACTAAGTGACCAACAATAGCTCTAGTCACTGATCTTTCAAACCGGGCATCGATCTGGGCGAAACATTTCAAAGAATCATATCAAAATTGTATAATCACGGTCATTATAATTACGTGTTGAAAATCCAACTGACGCAGGCGGATCCTTTACATTGGCTAACACGTGAACAATTCAGAAGAATTCTTGAATAAAATATAGGCCGATCTAATAAAACTTTCAGTGTTTAACACTAACATGGCAACCTCTTAGTAATTCAAGTCACCATTCAGAACATAGGCACTTGCCAAACACGGTGTTTGTATAAATGTTGCTTAATATTTTTGGATTTTATTTGAAGCAACTCAAGGTAATTCTTTTACATCGTTTTCTACACCTGTGTACCATACATTAACTGTCTACAGCATCACTTCTACTAAGTTTTTTATTGTCAAAGAAAATCCAAATATTTTGAACTCAAACTGGTAGTTTAGAAACGCAACTGATGCGTAGAGAATAGTATAGGTGTCTCCTTTTGATCAACAGGTTGCGAGTTCGAACCACGTTTGAGACGTAAATGTATCCAAAAAAAATTATTTGGTTTATTTAGCGTAAAGCAAAACAATATACTCTACGTGTGTTGTAGCACTCACTGATTTTAACTCGAACATACTAAAATTTGACCCGGAGGTCATAGGTTCGAATTCAGCGAAAGCAATATGTATTTTTTTTTCTTTTTTTAAATGCTTTTCTTCGTAGACTTTTTGGGTTCTTTAATCTAGATGGTTTTGTTGTTTTCTATTATAGTTGTTTTTAGTTACAAATTCCATTGTAAAAAAAAATTATGAACATAAAAATGCGAAAAAACAATCTGTGACTGTTGAAAATGTTGAAAATGTACACGTAAATACCGCCTAACTTTTACAAGTAATTTATTGCGACTAAATTAACTTTATAAATTTATAATGCGAAATAAAACAAAAAAACCATCACGTATGAAATGAAATAATTGTCAGAGGAATTGAGCTGTGGTTTGAACCGCAAGTTAGATTATTTATTTATTTCAAATATTTCATTTGATGTAAATTTCATTGTTGTAATAAATATAAATATAATCATAAAAAGAAGTAATAATAGTACAATAGCAGTATAAAATTTTGACGCACATATTAACTCAAATATTCATAAAATCAACGACGTATTACAATTGAATTGGAACGTAATATCGTTAATAGGACTTCTCTGCAATATTTCAAGGATATATGAGGCGTGTCGTGGGAAAACCAGGCTAAATGAATTTGTGCGCAAAGTGTCGTCCCGTATTAGACTTTGCAGTTCGCACAGGCTAATCCGGGATGGCACTTTCCGCTTGTATGGTATTTTCAGTTTCAAGAAAGTCTCGTCTAAACATAAATCCACTGCAGACGGAAAGGGCCGTCCTGGATTAGCATGTGTGTACTGCGCAGGCTAACCCGGGACGACACTTAACGCACATGCATTAAACCCGGTTTTCCCACGACACGCCTCATATGGTAAACGGACATGATCCCCTCGTACATTATCCCATTAGTCCAAAACGGCATAGGCGGTTATAAGCCCCTTCCTGAATTTTCTAGTGCGTGCAAGATCCCCACCGCGTATTTTAAAACCGGACATAAGGTCCTTTCATCTAAAGGACAATATCCCCTTCATATTAATATTAAATATAGAAATTTGATATGTATACTGCAGTATATAGTGTGTGAGTGTTGATGGTCATCTTATTATGCCCCAGTCACAAAAAGGGAACTGCCGACGTTCGGCGTCTGTTGTACCCCAAATCGGGCAAAATCGAACGGTGCCCGCCAGGCTACAGTTGCCATCGGGCGGTGGCGGCTGAAAAAAATGCTAACCGGACGGCGACCGTCGAAGTTTAAGGAATACCTACATGTAAACGGCGACCGGGCGATGTTTTTCGGGGTCAGGGAGGTCAAACACTCGTCGGCCGGGCACCGTCCGATCGCTGGACGGCGTTTTCTTGGATCCGGCGGTGGCCGTACGATTTCTCTAATTTAAAAACACCGTCCGATTTCAACGGCGACCATGCGGGCATTTTCCTGGCGCTGGCAGGCGCCCGGAAAGGCACCGAGCGATGTACAGTTATCGTCAGGGTATTGGGCGGTGCCTGTACAGGCAACGGGCGGCTCCCGTTTTGTCGGGCGGCGGCCGGCCGACTTCCAATGACTCGATACCCTTTTCAATACATTTTAGTTGCAATCATCTACAATCCGATTCACATATTCACCGCACGAACCCCGTCCGGTCATCGGCCGGTAGCCGTCCGTTGCTCAAACTGCTTGTTTCCTTTGTCAGTCAGCGAAAACCGTTTAGTGCCCGCTTGAGTGTGTGACCACGCGAGGCAAAAAATATATAAATCGTGCGACGCCCGCCTGATTCGAAAAATGCCGATGCTTTACCGTTCGTTACAATCAACGGCGCCCGTTCTGTTTGTGACCTAGGCATGTTGTTTTTGTTCGTTATGACAGACGTGGGTTCTCTTTAAATCGTACATCGTTGAATTCAAATCTTTACTTGTCTGATATTAAGATGTGCTTTTCCTCAGAAAGGGGATGTTGTCCGAGGTACTTATGTCACTAACTCTGGAAATGTTTATATGATGAAAATTAACAGGCGATGAAAATGTGTATGGTGTCCGCTTGCGAACGGCAGATAAGTCACAAATTATATTTTTCACACGTGTGAAAAATAGAATGTCATTTTTCACAGGTGTGAAAAATAGGATCTCATTCTTCACACATCGCAATCTCATTCTTCACATTTTCTGTTAAATTTGTGATCGAGTCCAGTGTTTGATATGCACTCAAATCAAAATCGCCACAAATGAAAAAAAAGGGTTTAAATTAAAAAAAATAATAATTTGTTGCATCATAATCCTATTTTTCGCACTGTATGTGCCCGAAAAAAACGGGGTAATTTACGGTACGGTACGGTATGCATGGTATGGTACGATATGGTACGGCCCGGTACCGGACGGTTAAGTACGGTACGGTTTGGTATGGTAAGCCTTGGCATGGTATGGCGCGGCATGGTATGGTTTGTAATGCAATGGTATGGAAGGATATGGTACGGTACGGTTAGGTACGGCACGGTACGGTTAAGTAAGTCACGGTACGGTTAGCTACGGTACGATACGGAACGGTACGACACGATACGATTCAGGAGGAACGGTATGGTATGCTACTGTACTGTCCAAACGTACGTACCAGCATGTGCGGAGGTTATACTAAGGTCATTATATTACCGTCCGTGTTTACGTATATTCTAGTTGTATATTTTAGTATGTACGCGAGTATTCATTTCTATCTCCTAATTAGACCGTACAACTACTAACGATTAAGCGCATGCATGCATTAGTAGCTGCTAAATAGGGCTTAGTTTCTAATAGTGATCACAATACTGATAATGACTTTAACTATAATAATACTAATGGTGATGACGATAATATTTATGATAATGATGATGATGATGATGATGATTCAGATGATGATGATGATGATGATGATGATTAAGATGATGATGATGATGATGATTACCGCATACCCCCTTTTTGGCCAATCACATTCTTCACACTTAAAAAATATGATTTGTGAAAAATATGAGCTTTCATCGCCCAATCAATTGATCTTTTTCTTATACAAGTACTAGCTCTGACGGAATCGGTTGTATTTCAATGTTTTAAATTTTAGTCAAAATCTAACTAAATAAATAGGTTTAAACAAAAACATCCCGTCTTTAATAAAAATCAATTAGCCACAATGAAAAGTCGCTTAAAATTTGCATAAAAAGAGGAGTGGAGGGTATTTTGGTTTCTTTATAATTCGATCTTTGTACCACAATGTCTCGTGTAGTTCATGAGATTCTTCCGCACCAAAGTTGCATTATACGTGGATTCTTGGACTCTGTGTGTGTCCCCTCACCCCTACCCGACAACATTATGTGAAACAGAGAAGTCATTAGTAAATTTCCTACTCGCCCCTACGTCGGCGTCCGCGTCTGCACTTCCTTAACGTGCATTAAGTCCGATTTTCCCACAACACGCCTAATATGTATTTTTATGAACTTGTTCGCATAAAACATCGTGTTAAGCAATTCATGAATTTTTATTTTCTTTAAAGCCAAACTAGCCCCTTTACATGTATAAAATATATAAAATTTAATAATATTATTAACATTATTTTATTTGTATATGTATAATATTTGTGCTATTTAAAGGCACCAACATATCACTGCGTTCCGTGGTACGCTAATGTTGACTACGATAGATTTATTTAATTGTAATCCGAAGAAAATAAATGAATAATGTCAACCATGCATGTCAGTAAATATGTTTAAACGTTTATTAGCGTTGAGAGTTTATTTTTGAAACACTTATTATTAAACCATTCCGACCTTGCCGAAGTACTTGCAACAATTTCCGAGGATGGAAACTATAGAGACGTCATAACGATAATTTCTGACTAAAACCAAATGTCCGCGTTTTCATTTCAAAGGCAATAACATTATAAACAAATCGTGCACTTTAAGAGAAACTAAACTGCAAATAAAATACCTGTTCTTGAAAGCATGATACTAGTAATGAATCGCGGTTGATAACAATGCAATTACACTGAAAGGCAATTTAAGAAAATGCTCATGGATACGAAATCAAATACCTACGCAGTATGCAGCGAATGTGTTGTTGATTATATAAACGACACAAAACAGAACAGAATAAATGATGTTTAAGACCTGCACAATGTCCATCTTCTACTACGCATATGCATGGTATTGTTACAGCATTTCTGCTACAAATATATAGAGACTTTGGTCAATAAATTAAGCTACGCGCATTATAAATATATTAATAGGTTTAGTAACGGAACACATGTTTGAATAGATGCTTGTTGGTGATATTTTCACATATAATTTTCTGCACCCATAATAGTATTGACAAATTATAATGACCTGACTTTCATCGTCCAGAAATGAAGAGAAACATAATAACAATATCAGTATCGAAGGCAACAACTGGAGCTTTTGTTGTCATATTGCACACGATACCTTTTAATGTTTTTAGTACAAAAAAACAACGTTTTATTTGCTTTGCTTTTACGCACAAACAGTATACATGTGAATGTATTTTTAACCGATTGAAAATACCTATGTCTGACACATATTATTTTCAAATATATTTACAAGAATGTCATGTTTAAGAATATTATGAACTTAACACATATATAGAGAATAAAATTGATGTCATTTATATTATGAACTGACATTGATAACATTTCGAAATGTGAGTTTTAGAAATTTTCAAGGTTTACGTGAGTTTTTGTTAAGGAATTATTGCTTTTTGGGTAAAATTATATGTATACAATAACAAGACAAGACAAGACAAGACAATAGTTTTATTCAAGATTAGTACAAAGTACATGATCTAGAAAAAAAAACACGAACATATATACATTCTATACGCGGTCAATGCATTCGGAATTTGTTCTAAAAATCGTGAAATATATGCAAATTCAAAACGAAACGAATTAATTGCAATATAACATAACATAAGTTGCAAACGTATGGAGAGTGATGTACATGTATATTATACATGAATAGCTTGTCTAATTTCTAATGCATATTTAATATATTTGGCAACACTTTTAACAACATCAGAGTTAACTGATCCCATTAATGAATTGAACTTATACACAGATGGTCTATCGTAAAATCGTTTATCAAGAAATCGTCGCCTTACTGTTGAGTAACATGGACAAATGCATATAAAATGGTACACATCTTCTAAATCACGCCTTCCACAGTGCCTTTCATTTCTTGGTATATTATTTGAGCCATAGCGGCCTGTATGAATTCTTAACGAATGAGCACAAATTCTAAAACGTGTAAAAAATTTCCTGAGACTAGCAGGCAATATATCAAGATAACATTCGTACATAAAATTATTTTTGTAATAAACGTAATCCAACAGAATTGAACTACGTTGTAATGAACCATGCCATTCTTGGATAAAGTAATCAATTACACGTTGTTTGAAAATTAATGGAAAAGAACCATGGATACTTTCGGGATACAAAAATACATCCGAAAAACCTAAATCATCTAAAAATTTCTTCACAGAGGACACCCAGTTCGAGTGGCCTAATTTACAATCGTCTAAACCTCGACGATACAATGATGAAATAATAACATTATCACTTTGCAATACCTTACACCAGTAAGAAATGATGCGTGTATATCTTGATATATATAAGGGATAACGTCCAAGTTCGCCGTATACACCAATGGATGATGTAGACTTTCTTACATTCAAAATAGATTTGCAAAATTTTAAATGTACCCGTTCAATATCTTTAGACTTCGTAAAACCCCAAACTTCTGATACATAATTAAGTGTTGATCCTACCAAAGCATCAAATAATTCACAGTAACTTTTTGGAGTAAGTGGGACCTTCTTAAAATTGAATAATAAAGTATTTAGAGCTTTCAGAGATTTACCAATGATGAACTCATTATTTGCAGAGAAATTGCCATTATATTTAAAAACACAACCAAGATAATTAAAATTATCTACTATTTGTATTGGTTCATTTTTATAGAACCATTGTTCATCATCTTTTAAAGCACCACGTTTTCTGAACACCATAATTTTAGTTTTGGAACTATTAACTTCTAAACTCCAGGTATTACAATAATCCGCTAATTTATCCATGTGAGTCTGTAATTCTTCGGGGGACTTACCCAAAATTACCATATCGTCTGCGAACAATAATACTAGTAAAACAATATTATACAATTCAATTCCAGCACTTACATTACTTTGTAAAAACATTTATAAATCTTCTAAAAAAGGGAGACTAGCAAGGGGGAGATAACTTCGCCTTGCCTTAAACCCACAGAATATTCGAAAAATTCAGAAAAACTAGTACAATGTTTAACGCAGGATTTCACATGCATATACATATTCTTTAGAATTCGTAATACTCTACCACGTAAATCAGCATTAAACAGTTTAAACCAAAGTGCATTTCTATAAATACTGTCAAAGCATTTCTTGAGATCTATAAATGCCACATACAACCTTTTATTGGTATTCAAATAATGTTGAACAACAGATAATAATGAAAATATAGCATCCGTAGTGGACACGCCTTTGCGGAAGCCGAATTGTGCATCACTAAAAAGGTTGTATTTTTCACAGAAAGACACAATTCTGTCGTTTAACACAGTGGTAACTAATTTAGAAAAACAATTTAATAGTGTTATACCTCTGTAATTAGCGACAGAGCTGCGATCACCTTTTTTAAACAATGGTATTATAATCCCCTCCGCCCATGTGTCTGGAAAAACACCCGAAGCTAACATAGCGTTGAAAATGTTACAAATATACGGAGACAGAATATCACTACAGCTAGATTGTGTAAACCAATATTCTTCTAAATGGGGCCTCAAGATAAATGTAACTAAAACAAAAATATGCATATTTGAACGCAAAAAATCTAGAAATAATTTTACATGGAGTATAAACAATATTAATCTTGAGATTGTTGATAGTTTCTGCTACCTTGGGATAAAATTTTATTATACCGGAAGTCTTGCTAATGCTGTAAAAGCACTAAATGAACAGGCTCTGAAGGCATATAATGGCCTTATATCACTATTTACTAGAGTATCTTTAGATATTAAAACAAAATTGTTACTGTTTGATTCGACTGTTTCATCTATTATTTTGTATGGTAGTGAGATTTGGGGCATATATGACTTCAAGGAGGTAGACAAAATCCATATCAAATTCTGTAAGCATATTCTTGGCGTGCGTACCCAAACATCCACAGTTGCCGTCCTTGGTGAATTAGGTAGATTCCCACTTTCGGTCATTTGCAGGGAAAGAGCCTTAAAATACTGGTGTAAAATTATGAAAAATCCGAAATCACTTCCAGGCAAAATATTTACAGAACATATTTTAGATAACAGTTTTAATTCATTGAATTTCAAAAATAGCTGGGGAAAGGCGGTTAATAATGCATTAGATATGCTTGGATATGGCTACTTATGGTATATGTTTGATATTAACTGTTGCTATATATCCATGTTAAAGCAAAGGTTGCGTGACCAATATATACAGATATGGTCGGAAACTGTGAATTCTCAAAACAAATTAGAGTATTATAAAAAATTCAAAACTGTTTTTAGGTATGAAACATATTTAGATGCTATTGACCAGGATAAATATAGAATTGCATTGACTAGGTTACGATTATGTTCACATTCTCTTGAGATTGAAACAGGAAGATACAATAATGTGGATAGAATTAATAGACTATGTAAACTATGCAATTACAATGTTGTTGAGTCAGAATTCCACTTTGTACTCTGCTGTCCCTTGTACCATGACTTAAGGCAAAAATATAAAATTTCAAATGCTTTTAGTACTATTAATAAATTTGTTAATCTCATGTCATCAGAAAAAATTGGTTTGTTAAGACGACTTTCAAAATTGACGTACTTTGCGATGTTACGACGTTCCCAAACCCTAGATAGTGTTGCTTCTTAACCTACTTATAAAATAAGTTAATCAATCCACTTTATAGATAGATATGTTTTTGTACAATATTTTTATAAAGCCTGCTTTGTATAATTGGAATTATGTATTTTGAACTTGTAATGTTGCTAATGGCCATCTTTCATGATGTGTTTTGTAAATGGCCAAAGGCATTGCTCATGCCGATTTGCCAAATAAACCTGTAAACCTGTAAACCTGTACATTCAATAAAATATTCGTTTAATAAACAGTCAATACCATGTGCTTTATTACGTTTCAATTTTTTAATAGCGTTGTTAACTTCATCAATAGAAATAGGAAAATCTAATTCGTCATTGTAATCGTCATCTCCATCAAAATTGTGGTTATTACAAAAATCTTCCACATTATTGTTAGATGATTGAAAAATATCTTGCTCCAAGTTTGAAAAGAAGTGGTAAAACTCGTCAAGAGAAATTGAGTTCTCATTTTCAGTGTTTTTCTTTTTACTAAAGTACTTCCAGAAATCCCTGAGTTTACTCCTTTTCAAACCTTCAATATCTCGCAATTTTTTAGACTCAAAATTTTTCTTTTTCTTTGATAATAATTTTTTATAGCGACTTCTACAATCACAATAATTTTCGCGAGAAGTAGACGTCATGCGCTGATTAAATATACGCAAGGATTCTTCGTAAATTCTTCTGGCTTGCATACATTCGCTATCAAACCATTCAGCATGTTTAAGAACTGAAGAAGGAGCAAAAAAACATTTATTATTATGGTTAATGGACTTTTGAAATAATGGATCAGCAACGCTTTTCACAAGCGCTGAAAATTTATTTACAACATCATTTATGCATGTTGGATCAATATTAGCTGTCAACTGATCAAATTGATCGCAACATGTCAACAACCCATTTTTAAAATCATCTTTCAAATTTGCATTCCATCTGTACTTATTTTCAACATAATCCTGTTTAGGCAATAAATTATTATTACAAATCACAGAAAAATACAATGGTGCGTGATCACTCCATTGATTAAAATTCAGTACGGAGAAGTCCGTTATTTGTGAAAAGTGAGATTCACGTGTTAATACATAGTAAATAGTGGAAGTACCGTTTCGAGATACAAATGTGAATGCACCTTTGTTAAAATCATCAAATAATCGGCCGTTCACAATTCGCATTCCCGAGGATTTACATAGGTCAATCAATTTACACCCAAACGAATTGCATTTTTTGTCCATTGAGGCCCTGCTTAAACAATTATCAGGAATATAATTTTCACAATCAATAAAATCGACACACTGGTCAAATAAGATAAAATCATGTTTTTGTCCAATTCTGGCATTAAAATCACCAGTGATAAAAACCGAACCCAGGATACTAAAATCATTGATATCGTTTTCTAACGCATCAAAAAAATCAAAATCCACAATATTATATGCTGGTGACTCCTCGGGCCAAATGTATACACCACACAAATAAATATTATTTTCTAGATTGAAGAAATATTTACATAGTTTTAACCAAATGATGGAATCGTGTTGATGACTTATTATTTCTACACCCACTTTAATACGTTCATGTATAAATAAAGCGACTCCTCCACTATTACGCCGTGCATTTCTGTGTTGGAATTTTCGGAAATAATTAAAGCTACTGAAAGAAGATAGATTGATATCACTAGCTTCTGAAGCCCATGTCTCATACATAATTATGATGTCATATTTTGATATAAGTTATAATAACGTACATTAATACATTTGAATTGTATTCGTTTTACTATATATATTTTTTAATTATTGCATAGGTATGTAAATTTTACCGTTCGAAACAAACGACCAGTTTTTAATTCCGAACCTCAAAAAAATTATACCGGTTTATGGCATATCATTAAATAAATACCATTTATCTTCGTCAAAAGGCAAATTAATTGTACAAAGTTTTCACCAGAGAGTGGTATGGTGGAAAGTCGCACTTAAAATGTTGTTAATCATCACTGCCATAAAAGTCCAGTAAATGAAACTCCTTTGGAGTGAAATTGATTTCGCGAAGTCATTTTACCGTCGCGGACCCCGGTTTCATTATAATAGGCAGAACTGTAGTTTTAAAACATAAATTCCAGAATTTTCATGAATAAAATATAAGTCTATGAAATTAGCTTTTACGGGCTGTGAATCCCATGCAGCAAACAAAGTCAATGAAACGCAACCGCCACAAAGGCTGGCAGTGGGAATTAATAAATATTTTAACAAACAAAATATCATTTTTCATCTAGTTATTACAAAAGTTGCGTCTCATCAATTGGCCGTATTTTTTTCTCGATTTACATCGTGTATGGCGAATCGGCTTTCACTTTGTTGTCGTCCCTACCCGGACCATCGGTAAGGTCCCCCGGGGGCCGGGTGGTTTTGTCATTCCTGAATACGTCAATGGTGCTAATAAAGGAACTTCATTGGCCTAGACCTGCATAAGCTGCATGACGTAATGTGGCTACAGATTTGTTCTAAAATATTGTATGAAGATCAGTATATTTCAAAGTTGTTAGAAATAGTTATAATTTTCTTTTAGAAATTGAGGTTCCTATGTGGTGTAAAACAATAAATGAGGCGTTTCAATTGAAACCGGGCTTAATGCACGTGCGTAATGTGTCGTACCGGATCATCCTGTGCGGACTGCGAAAGCTGATCCGGGACGACACTTTCCGCTTTTATGGTATTTTCTGTTTCAAGGAAGTCTCTTCAAAATATAAATCCACTGTAGGCGGAAAGTGCCGTCCTGGATTAGCCTGTGCGAACTGCACAGACTGTTCCGGGACGACACTTTACGCACACGCATTAAGCCCGGTTTTTGCACGACACGCCTCAAATAATTATGGGTTTTCAAATGTACCAACTCAAAACAGAAAGTGATGCAGTTACGTTTTTAGCTTCCACTCGTTGTGTTGCAAATTCATGTTTTACCATTATACCTCGTCATTTCGAAAATAAGAAATGAAAGTAACCACGTTTCTGAACAGAATGATCATTAAGCTAAATGTTGGCACCAAACATGTGTAGGTTGGACTGAAGAAATCGCCGGGCCGGTTAGCTCAGTTGGTAGAGCGCTGGACTACAAATCCGAGGATCGCGGGTTCGATTCCCAGCCCGGCCACATAACTTGTGTGGAGATACGGTACGGTACGGTACGCTACGCTACGCTACTGTACTGTCCAAACGTACGTACCAACATGTGCGGAGGTTCTAATAAGGTGATTATATTACAGTGTATACGTATATTATAGTTCGGGCGGACATATGCACGGCTATTTTGGTTTTAATAATCCCAATAGGACGTTTGTTTGTACGTATGTACGGATGCGTGCATTGGTTAATACCCCAATAAAAAAGGTGTACGTTCGTATGGACGCGAGTATTCATTTCTATCTCCTAATTAGACCGTACAAACGTATTGACTAACGATTAGGCGCATACATACATTAGTAGCGCTTAGTTGCTCATAGTGATTACAATTACGTTAACTATAATGATAATAATGGTAATGACTAAAATAATGATGATGATGATGATGATTATGATGATGATGATGGCGATGGTGACACTGGTGACGAAGATGGTGATGATAATGATGCTGATGATTACTGTATATATTCTCCAAATAATGATTTCATCGATTGTCGCGATGCAATTTCGCCATAAAATATGTGAAAAATGTGATCCGTACGCATACCCCCTTTTTGACCAGTCACATTCTTAACACTTATAAATGTGACAAATGAGATCCTATTCTTCACAGGCGTGTGAAAAATAAGATTTGTGAAAAATATGATCCTGCACTGGTAAACCAGCTTACCCAGGAAAAGTGTGAGTAGATTAAACTGACCGCCGTTATATGACTGAAATTCTGTTGAATACGGCGAAATATCCAAACAAACAAACAAACAAGACTGAGGAGAACTTAAAAAAATACCACAGCAAAAATGTCCAGTATATCTTAAATATATCTTACATACAGCGCTAGTTCTCTGTAAACGTGTTTGACTTAATATTATCGTTGTTGGTATTCAAAACAACTTTTTTATAATTACGGTACTTTAAAATTCAGTTATGACTCAACTTCAACCAATCTACAGTGTGATGCAGGCGGTATATGGACGGATGGATGTATGGATGCATTCACTCTTTCCCAGCGGAGAAAGACAACTTTCAGGTCTTGGCCAAAGTTTGTACATGATTCGAAGCAATGAACATTTTACATGACTCGGAGACTTCAAATAAAGAGCGGGAGACGACTTGGCTCTTTTGGAAAAGGAAGGGTAAAGAGTGAATGAGAATGATCAGCGCTTACTGGAGATGTGCTTCACCATGGTTCGTGAGTGACAAACATCTTTGTAATTTGCAGGTACATCCATCTGGTGTCATGGTGACACCATCGCTCCCACTACTGGCATCAGCCAAACTTGGTTATTACCACTGACCTCCATTGTGTTGACTGTGATACGAATCACTCACTCATGTTAGAGCAAGGCAAGAATAGTACCAACGAAACTGCACAACGCCAAGACAAAGAGCTGCTCGTTCATCTCTACTTGCTGCACAAGTAAACTAGAGAAGTCACAGATGTTCGTCAGCAATGTAAGCGTATATATGTTATCATGTAAACGTAGATATGTTATCATGTAACCGTAGATATGTTATCATGTAAATGAAGATATGTTATCATGTAAAAACTACTGAAATTAAGATGTGTCCAGTCTTCTTGAAAATATAAAGCGACTAAAAGGAAACCACTTTAGTATTCCACGTATTCGCCTATGTAGGAAATAGAAAAAAAAGGTAATATTTTCTTCCAACATTTCGTGTTACTTCTGTATTCCTACAGGGCGAATGCCACCTTTGCCATATTGCACCCAGTTCTCTTGTAATAACTTAGTAGTTATTGACTAAATTAACTCCGAACAGATGTACAGTGTATTCTAATCAGAAAGCCGTTATCAAATTATCAGTCAATATAATTCACCAGTGATGACAATAACAATGTTGCAAGTATCACAAAAATAAGGCCCGATTTCCACATTGGTACCGTATGTCATGGCCCTGGGGCCCGCAAAATACACCGCGATTTTAGCATCAACGTGAGGTAATTATCCACGTGAAAATTGTCTTCTGCGTCTTTGATTTGCCGTTAAGAAGACGCCGGTTGGCCGTGTATCGGTTTCTTAATTGTTTTGATTACTTTTGGTTTAATCAAGGGCCGGTCGGTGGAAATTGCGAAGATTCTGGGATTATTACATTTCGGCACGCAACGCCAATATTGGTTGGTTCACGAACATGCGAAATCTCTATTTTTAATTTATTTTATTTGAACAAACATGTGATAGAGAAAAAATAGATCTTTTTATTATTTTATTGAAAAAAAAAATTGATTAAGAAAAATAGCATGTCGCCTACAAAATCATCCTCATTATCATCATCATAATCATCATCATCATCATAATCATCATCAGCAGCATCAGCAGCATCAGCAGAAGCAATAGTAAGTCAATAACATTCATTTCACATGAATTTACTCAATTGTATATAATGTAAATTTTTGACAATAGGCCATCGATGACAACTGTTGAACATCTTAAACACGCTACAAATCAAATAGTACCGGCAGTTTGGAGTATTCGAGATGCTTTTGCCAGAGATTTGTTATCTTTATGCTCCCCGAAAAATTTCGGGGAAGCATATAGTCGCCGCGTTGTCCGTCCGTCCGTCCTTCCTTCCCACTTTCTTGTCCGTGCTATTTCTCAGCAACCACTAGCCGGTATTCAACGGAAACTTTATGGGAAGCTTCATTAACAAGAGGAGGTATGCATATTACCAGGACGTTTCGTTTCAATTTATGGGAAGTTTCAATAACAAGAGGATGTATTCATATTACCAGGACGTTCCGCTTCAATGATTTTTCTTAGAGTTTTTGAAGATTTCAGTTATGTCATGTCTATTTCTCTGGAACTGCTATATAAATTTACTTGATGGATAGTTAAATAACCAAGATGAAATAACCGTATTGGAGTAATGATCCATCATTTTTATTTATTATATTTTGTTTTTATTTTAGTTTTACAATTTTGCTTCTTCTGCATGTTCATGTGTTATTTGTGTGGTATGCTGACATACATTTTTGATGTCAGATTTGGTCCTGCAATACTAGTGATTTTTTAGTCATTTTACAATCTCTGCCCTTCTCATTGCGTATATGAGGCGTGTCGTGGGAAAATCGGGCTTAATGCATGTGCGTAAAGTGTCGTCCCGGATCAGCCTGTGCAGTCCGCTCAGGCTAATCCAGGACGGCACTTGCCGCTTTTATGGTATTTTCTGTTTCAAGGAAGTCTCGTCTAAACATAAATCCACTGTATATGGAAAGTGCCGTCCTGGATTAGCCTGTGCGGACTGCACAGGCTAATCCGGGACGACACTTCACGCACATGCATTAAGCCCGGTTTTCCCACGACACGCCTTATATATATTGCTTGACAAAGCGCATTGGGGAGCATCCAGCAGTTTACTGATATCCTTGTTTGGAAAGTGTTCCAGTTGGACGGCGGAAATAAAAAAATATATATATTACAAACACATTCTTTTACCAATACACATGGCGATATCAATAATAATATAATGAAGCGTTTGTTATATAAATATGCATATATACTAATAGAAAAAAGAAACTGGACATATTTCATTTCGTATTTTTTATATGTTGTTAGATTTAAATGTGGATGAAAGTGGTTTGGATGACGTTAGCGTTTTAATTATTTATCAACCATTTGGACATTTACAAGTGGGTTTAAAAAAGTCGGATCGGCGGATCCATGAAAACTGAAGATCAACAAACTCTAGCCTTTCTAGTGTATTTACACCGCATTGCTGATCTACCCAATATCAGTAGGTTCTAACCTAGAGCAAAAGTAAACATCTAAACATCAATCATTTAAGAAATAAATTTCAAATTATCGTTGTTTATCGGCCAATAAACAACGATTTGGAGCTCTGATGCGTAGGAATCAAACCACGAGGGCGTTTGCCACAGTTGTTTAATAGCAACGCATCAGAACGATAGAGAGTTGTTTATTGACCGTTAAACAACGATATTGCGAAAATAATTTCGATTCTAACATGATTTGACATATATTTTTGCAATTGGAATTGGAACTACTTTTTACTATGCTCCGCTCGGAATCGGGACTTCATTTTGCGTTGTTTATTGGGTAGTTTATCTACGATAATTGTGTTCTTTGTCGATAGAACAATTTGCGAGTATCATGATAGAATAGAACTTTAAGTCCAATACTTGATTAAAATTCAGCGACACCTTTGTTTCTTTTTATTTTACCTTTTCCGCCGTTTCCTCATTCAAGTTTCGAAATAAGTTATCAGAATCGAAACACTTTATTGCTAAAAGGTTTATTAGCCGATAGAGAGGGTTGTGTGGTTACAGCCCGACACCAACCTGTTCATGTTTTCACCATACGACAGATGTCGTCTGCTGACGACTTTGCGTCTACTTTTTACCGTTACGCGATCTTGCACGATAGCAAGTCTCTGAGAACAGGTGAGAAGCGACCCGAATGAGCTATCGGTAACCACTTTGATCTTTAAATCACCTTGACAACGGGGACGCCTTCTGCAGCCACGAATCTAGATTTCAGCCAATCAGCGTTCAGCATACCCGATTATTCCGCGAAATGGTTGCGCCATGAATTTCTGCGAATAAGAATCCGGTCCGAGTGTCGGTTCAATATTTACAAACATCTAACGTCTCTCTTTACCTAGTCTGACTTAAGTAAATATTTATTCCAAACTCATTTATTTTTACAAAAGGATTTCTGTGATAAAATATTGAAAACATGTCGTCGTACGGTCTATATCACCATCATCAGGTAGGTGGAATGTCGTAAGATTTTGTCGTCTGGTCAGATTAAATTATTAATCGACGCTTAGGATAAAGTCTGCTTAATTAATGAGTAAAGACTGAAATATCCCCTACGTTACTGGGACTCATTTTTTATGAATGACAACATGAAATTTTGATCCTTCATTCACACTTACGTTAAACGATTTCCGCAAGAAATAACTAATTTATTTATTACGCATTCACGTCGCAAAGTTTTTTAGTAGGTTCAGTAAATATTTTATTTCTAACATCAACATTTATAGTTATATTGCTGCGATTCATGTTTCTTCGTTTTTATTGTAATCTTTCCTGAATCGTGCGTTGTCTTCGACTGTGCATTTCAGCGAGCTATTTTTTCTCTATTTATATATTTATAACTTTATGATAAATACTTGGTATACAGGTAAGTTTTCTAAGAAAATATTAATTAAAATATCTTCAACAATTTTAATTTTATCTGAACACATGTGACAAATGTATAAGCTATTCAAACAATGCAGGAGTTGTTTTATATCAAAATTTCTTTGCTATTTCTATATGAAACGTTCGTAGAATAAAAACGAGAAACAACATGCGACGAAAGTAATAAATCTTTGAAGTAGGGTTTTTTTCATTGGTACAAATACAATCAGCTACACTTGGAAATCTAAGAAAATAATATTTTTTCCACACCACATGGAGTCTTGCTATATATTAACATAGGTGTTCAAATTAAACCGGCATGTATACACTTTCAAATCGTTGAATGATCAATACTATAAATTAAATGTATAAAACAAAAAATATCAGAACAAATACATATATGCTTTATAAGTAAAACATATTTCACAGTTACTTATTTTAAATATCATTATAATTGTTTGAAAAATAAATAATTGCAAAGTATTTTGTTTAAGAAATAATTGATATGAGGCGCGTCGTGGGAAAACCGGACTTAAGGCATGTGCGTAAAGTGTCGTCCCGGATTAGCCTGTGCAGTCCGCACAGGCTAATCCAGGACGGCACTTTCCGCCTACAGTGGATTTATGTTTAGAAGAGACTTCCTTGAAATATAAAATACCATAAAAGCGGAAAGTGCCGTCCCGGATTAGCCTGTGCGGACTGCACAGGCTAATCCGGGACGACACTTTACGCACATGCATTAAGCCAGGGTTTCCCACGACACGCCACATATATATTTTTTTAGCATATATTTGTAAAGATGTATAGTATAGCCGAAAATTAATGTTATGTCTCAAACTATTGTTTACCATATTGTATAAATACGCGAACTTAATTTTAAGAATTTTCCTCTGGCACATATATTTATAATAAGTTTTAAAAAAATGCCTTCAATTCCATGGTTCTTTTATAAAGATTTGCTTCAATATTTTCTGATTCATTTCATATCGCAAACGAGTAATACATATATTTATTAGATCTAAAATTGAAACAAAGAAATTACAAGATATTAAACATATTAATTATATATACACTCAATTTCTATCATATAATACGAATATTATGATCAGGCTTTTTGTTACATAATATTTATAAATCTGTACTTGTATTGTTTTTGCTCGCACACTTTTTGTGGAATTTCTTCAGATAACAAAGTTTCAACCAATCTCTTGAATTATTATTTTTGAAATGTAGACATCAGTTTAAAACGAAACGTACAAATGAATACAACTACAAAAAAAGAGTATTAAACCGAGGCGAATACTTTGATATTATAATTTTGGAAATGTTTGAAATAAATAGTCTAAAATGTATATGTGTCTGCATTTCCATGTTAATCTACTTATCCTCTAACATGTTGTACACTCTGCAAAATTAATGTTCAAAAATGATAAACACATCAGCGTTTAATATTAACCTCTAAATTTGTTTCTCTTGACATCAATTTTGTACTAATTAATATATTTTCATTTTATTATATTTTATTTTTTTCTTCTTCTTCTTACAATAATAATAATAATAATAATAATAATAATAATAATAATAATCTTAATTAGCGCTAATTGTATTCTTTAAAAATTGATCAAAATGGCTACTGATTAGAGCTAGTAAAGGATATACAGGTCAATTGTCATAATCGGAATATTCATGTAAATAACAAAAACTGTCGTATTTTTATTTATTGAAACTTTCAGAAATTCAAAATCACCTACTTGGTGATTGTACGTTTTTTTTATCGCAAAAAAGACGCATGTTTTATTGACAATAAAATAATATGACAATATAATTACATAAAATTAGCGAATAAAATCCGTTATTAGTCTTTTCTCGACAATCGCAATTTCTTTGTTGTGACGTAGAAGTGATGAAGTCTCGTGTCTAGATAAGAGCACGCGAGACGCACGTGGTGTAAATTTGTGGGAGAGGACAGGTTACACCAAATCTCGGCACACGCCGGGTTCATCCGAAAGCGTTTGTCCTATTATTTATTCATAAGTGAAGGTAATTATATTATTAACGATGCTCAAGAAAATTTCGCCAGTCGTTGACTTGTGTCTAGAGCAATTATTGTTGCGCTAAATTACGTAAGACGCTATCAAAGTATTCACAAAGCTCAACGGCAAAAAAAACAACAACGAAACTTGGAGTGATGGGATACCAACACACACCCACACCCACTTCAGCGTTTGGACCGACAACATCTACTACTCTAAAAGAGTCCTCTATTCATTGAAGGATATATAGGCCCTGTCAGGAGGTTAATTTTGCCTAATTTCTAAATTTGTGGCGATTATTAAGAAAATAATACATATATAGAAATATTGCGTTTAGTTTAGTCTTAAACTCTTTAATTTTATATTATGTACAACGGACATCTACTTCAAAAAGTTTTGCATTTGAAAGCCGTTAAGAACTGTTAAAACATGTATTAATCAAAACTTACATTAACTAGTTGTACATAAAATAAACTGAAACGTGGGGAAAGTATATTCGCAAGATGTGCGTAAAGTGTCGTCCAGGATTAGCCTGTGCAGTCCGCACAGGCTAATCTGGGACGACACATTTCGCCTACAGTGGATGAATGTTTAGAAGAGACTTTCTTGAAACAGAAAATACCATAACAGCGAAATTGCGTCCCGGATTAGCCTCTGCGGACTGCATAGGCTGATCCGGGAGGACACTTTACGCACTTGCATTAAGCCCGGATTTCCCACGACACGCCTCATATATATTCGTACTGTCAGCGAACGCGTCTTAGCATTCTCGTTAAAATTCATTAAACGGCCCCAAGATGTAGATTCAAACAATTGAAAAAAAACAAAACAATATCATATGTTTACACTATAAAGATTCCAAGAAAAGGTATAATAATATACACACTAAAAAAACGTCAAAAAATGCACAAAATACATTAACTAGATGTATATCAAAACTAGAATATACAGACTATTTATTACCCAAATAAGCACTTAATTATTTCTTATCATTCTTCTTCATATATGATCAAGTACTTTTAAACAAATCTCGAAATCATAACATAAACAAAAAGCATTTAGATGTTTATACAATTAAAGGAAAATTGTGCAATAATTCGTTGATTTCCAAAGATATTTTTTAAACACATTTCTAAAACTAAAAGTAGAAATGTTGCTATTTGGCGTATATTTGATTTACTATTTTGTTTCATTTCAGAACAAAAATCAGCAATCAATAATCAACCATTAAAATAATAATACATAAAAAAACATGTTATTATAATTAATTAATTAATTATGTAACATATATATTCCAACTGTCTATGTTGGACCTAAAGCCATTTCAGTAGATATTAAAATACAGACCCTCGAAAATTCTATAGATTTAATATGAGAGATCCGTTCCCCCCTAATACTCGTGATAACTTTACGAAAAAACAACAACGTGTTAATAACTAATTCTTAGTAAATGTGGATTAAACTATTGTGATTGTTATTATTAAGTCTAAGTTAAGACAATTTGTATTAATTATAATTAGCAAAATGTAAATAAGCGTGGAAAAGGTAGGTTCGATTTTAACGTGCATATTTTGCATATAATTCATGCGAGTTGTTTTACCACACCAAAGTTATATATAAATAAACACATACATGTATTATTTTGACACTATACTTTTACAACTTTTTATTAAAAAGAATAAAGAATATAATTGTATACAGCTCCTTCCGTTTCGCATCAATGTTGCTCTGTTGTTTTTTTTTTAAAGACCCTTGAATGACCCTTGAATCAAACCGTTATCCTTAAATGCCAATTAAATGGGGATGATCCCTATCGCGACCCTTAACAGCCCCTTAATAGGGCCGCACAAAGGCGAGCGACGTTACAATGAGTTCTCTGTACAGGTATACGCGCGCCGCGCACATGTTGTCGCTTAAGGAGAAATGGCTAGATTATATTTAACTGAAAACAAAGCCGATTTGTAACAGGTAGTTGATTAAAGTGGAGTTTAGTCGCGTCGACTCCGTGGAAACTACCGAGGTAGTTGGTCGGCTCCAAATCACCGATGTCTGACACTCAGTTTTAATAAACTCCCATACATTGTGTGGGGGTTAATGTACGCTCAATTCCAAAATGTATGGGGGTAAATGTATGCTCAATCCAAAATGTATGGGAGTGAGTGTACGTACAATCCAAAAGGTATGGGGGTAAATGTACGCTCAATCCCAAAAGGTATGGGGGTAAATGTACGCTCAATCCAAAATGTATGGAAGTAAATGTACGCACAATCAAAAATGTATGGGGGTAAATGTACGCTCAATTCAAAATGTATGGGTGTAAATGTACGCTCAATCCCAAAAGGTATGGGGGTAAATGTACGCTCAATCCAAAATGTATGGAAGTAAATGTACGCACAATCAAAAATGTATGGGGGTAAATGTAAGCTCAATTCAAAATGTATGGGTGTAAATGTACGCTCAATCCCAAAAATGTATAGGGGTAAATGTACGCACAATCCAAAAGGTATTGGGGTAAATGTACGCTCAATCCAAAATGTATGGGAGTAAATGTACGCTCAACCCGAAGATGTATGGGGGTAAATGTACGCTCAATCCAAATTGTATGGGAGTAAATGTACGCTCAATCCAAAATGTATGGGAGTAAATGTACGCTCAATCCAAAATGTATGGGAGAAATGCACTTTCAATCGGAAAGTAATACGGACAGTCAGAAACTGGCTTGCTTAAAAGTGCCAACACAGTAACAATACATTTTAAATATTGTAGACATTTCAAGAACGTCCGCACAGGCTAATCCGGGACGACACTTTCCGCCTGCAGTGGATTTATGTTTAGAAGAGACGTCCTTCAAACAGAAAATACCATAAAAGCGGAAAGTGCCATCCTGGATTAGCCTGTGTGGACTGCACAGGCTAATCCGAAACGACACTTTACGCACATGCATTAAGCCCGGTTTACCCACGACACGCCTCAAAGGCTTTGAATAAGGAGTGTCCACACATTCACACCTTTCACAGCCGGATATTAATTATGGGACTGATTTTCATTAATATGTTTACAAAGCAATTTATAAATTTCGTGCGTAAATGTACACCCTGATTTTATTTTTGTGCGTATCTTGCGATTTTTTTATGTGATCGTTTTACATTCACAATGACACATCTGAAGAAAGCTGCTACCAACAGAAACCGGTGCAATGTTTCCTAAATAGATAAACGCCCAGTCTGTTCTGTTTTTTGAACATTATATTCAAATTGAAAAATAGGAAATCGAAAATAAATTGCTATCGACATTTCAGAAAAATTACTTGTAAATAATATGCCCGTAGATTAATATTTGGCAGTGTCAGTTCGTGTAAATGAAACAATTAACGAAGTTTAGGGATCGACATGCATTTCCATTGTTTCTTTCAGCCTCTGACGTCACTAGGCGGGGTTCGAGACCTTGGCCCCGGTCCGGAACATGACCAGTACCCGATCTGGCCCAGCAAGGTATGGTTTCCGGTGTTGTGAGTCGAATATGGTAAGAATGTTTATTTTTGTACATGGGGAGCAACTCGTCCTTTCCTTGACATTCAAGTAACGCAAGAGTTACACTACTTTTTGTGTTCATTTACTAGTTGATAAAATTATCGACGTGTTAGGACAAAGTCGTGGCTCAATGCAAACTAAACTCTTAAGTCGTTATCATTTTACGCATATATAAAACTGAAATAACTAGACTATACATTTAAAATACCTGTGATGCAGAACACATAGGCCTATATACGTATGCAAACACATTTAAAAGCTATTATAGACTGTCCGTTTTCATATTTAGATTAGGTAATTAAAACTAGTTGTGTATATCTAGGTGGAGTATAATCCATAAATAAATGTATCATCGTCATTTGACATTTGTGATTTATATTTGTTGGCATGAACGTCATTCGATAAGCGCAAATAAACATCAGCAACATTAACTCGATGCGTAGTAAAATTAACGTTAATTAGATAATGCGCAAGCATGCAACATACTTTTTATGTAGAATACATTGAAATTCATATACATGTATAATATGAAATATTCATATTTTTAAAGTGTAGTAAACAGTTGCTGTTTTTTTCATTCAATTTATTGATTTATTTTATTCATTCAAATTACGCACGTTTATGAATGGACCTAACAAATTAAAGGGACTATGTGATCGGAAAGGGCCCCAGTGGGGCAATTTCTTAAATAAAATATATAATTAAGATATTAATACTGGCCTATAATAACGGTTAAAACAGGGTATATATAATGAGAAAAGAGTGTACACATTTCTTAAATAAAATATATAATTAAGATATGAATACTGGCCTATAATAACGGTTAAAACAGGGTATATATAATGAGAAAAGAGTGTACACATTATGATATAAAAAATCAGCACAGCCTGATCCGGGACGACACTTTCCGCTTTTATGATATTTTCTGTTTCAAGGAAGTCCAATGAAGTATTTTATAAACATAAATCCACTGTAGGCGTAAAGTGCCGTCCCGGATTAGCCTGTGCGGACTACACAGGCTGATCCGGGACGACACTTTACGCACGTGCATTAAGCCCGGGTTTCCCACGACACGCCTCGGATTATATCGAATAATACGCTGTAGTGAGTGTAGTCCGATCAAACGTTTTTATCATAATTTCATCATATCATATCGAACGCTTCATCTCGAACGCTATAGCAAATCAAACTCTTTATTCATATAAAATATTATTGCACATGCATGTTTGTGGATGTACATTGTCCACTTATTCACAGATTTTCGTTATTTAATGCAAAAACTAAAGCAGCTGGATTAACCAAATCAAATACTAGTGTAAATACAAAAATATTAAAAAATTGCTTTCGGCGGGACTCGAACCACGTCCGCCGGGATCAAAAATGTGCCGCGCTAACCATTCGGTCATTCTGACTGACAATCAAAGTGGTGAATTTTAAACGCTTTAGTAAGTGATACACGTGTTTTCCGAAATACCGATGGAAAGCGTTACAAACGCTAAAAATAATTTCATCCACTTCATTTGAAGATTTTTTTCATAAAAGACACCAATATATGTCTTTGTCAGTAGTGTTATTTTTCTTGTTTATATATAATGTATTTTTTATTTTGGGGATCTAGGACACAAATTTAGAAAATTGTCAAATGGCCAATATGTGAACAGGTCTCTTTAATGGTTCAGAACAGTCGATTCTCGGCATCATTTTATTGTGCATCGTTATGTTTACTAGACTGTTGCCCCTGATTTTGCTTCGATCTCTCTCAATGCTAGTTCATATCGTGGAAATACTTGATTAAAACATCGGCATTCGCAAACGGGAAAATTCACAGAGAACAAATAACGAAATCCCATTAAAACATCGAGACTAATTTTGAAATATGGCGACGCGATTCACACATACTCCAGGATAATTCTTCATAATTTTCGCATCGTACCCTCTTAAGCTTTTCAACAATGGCGGCACATTGTTCCGAGATTTTTTACAAGTATCTTCTTCCCGATTTAAGACACTAGCAATTATCCTACAAGCGTCTTTTACAAAATAATTTCCCTCCGACAGTTATTTAGCAGCGGGGCACACAGTGTGATAATCAATATGGGCCAATACAGGAATATCGGAGGGAAGCCACATTAACTAATTTCGCTATGATAGTGGAAATTGGCTGTTAGAGAAGCTGGTAGTGGGTAAACAATTAACTGAAACTCGAGTTGGAATAGTGGTCCCTTTTAGGGGTCGAAGGATGTTGCTACAGGACAGCCCGGGGCTATTGCGCACGTGCAGAAATGGCTCTACAGGAGCATCGTTTCACCCATTGTCTTGTCTGTTGGCTTTAATGTCGACGCATTTATCATAACGTTGTTATACTTTGATTAAGTGTTTCTGAATACGTTGTTTAATGCCAAAAAGGTTGGTTTCCGCTTACATCTCCATACAAAAAACGAGGGGAGGTAAAATATAACTTGTTTAACTTTTTTTCTTCGCCGCATATTTACCATACAGTTTAAGTATATTGGACAGCATGTAAAATGTTTAAACGCCTCCCAACAAAGAAACTGTACCTTAGGCCAAAACAAAAATTAGTCCGGTTTCTGGTCTCCCTACCTACCTTTTACTTTTGCTGCCTACCCTACATATTTTTGGTCCAAAAAATGTTTATTTTTCTTTAATTTTCTTTCCACCGATAAATTTTCTTTTTGCTCATTTTAAGATTTTAAGGGAACTTTTTGGTACCGAAGGTACTTCAGTCGCACGAATTACTTTTATCTTCATTTTGTTTAAAAGTTATTTCAGGGGTATGTTTCCAGATAAGATGGACATTGTCTTTGAAATAAAACATGGTTATTTACCGGTAGTTTTTCAACTTTTAACAGGCAGTTATGTCGGCATGTTGGTCGATCAGTTTGGGATAAAGGTTTTGCAATCTGTCAACACATTACTCATCTGAATTGTATGTCCCATCTGAACAGACACCTATTTGCCAATATATATTTACATATTAACATATCTCCTTGTACATTAATTTTGTGCATATTATAAAGCTATATAAATGCATTTAGTTATAACGAACCAGTCCGGAAATTCTTGGGAAGGGTCGTCATCTAATGTTGTTAAAACTTGTGACCCAACCCTTTTGCTTTTTTTATGTACTATGTCTACATTTTGCTGTATTTGCACATTTGTTTATCATTTGTATATATATTATGAAAAAGGCAATAAAATAGTATTAAACTAAAACAGACACCTATATGGAACACACACCATCCCTCCAACATAAAAAAAATAAATAAATAAAATAAAATAAAATCCCTACCTACCTACCCTTATTTGTTTGGCCTTTTTTTATTTGGCCTCAACTATAAATAAAGTCATAGTAAAAGAGATTTATGGCACGAAACTTATAATATAAGCGAAAACCGCTCTTTTTTCCCGAAACTCAGACAAAGTTAATGATTGATAGGCAAAATACTTTTAGGGTCGGCGGAATAAATTAGGGGGGGGGGCGGGGTCGGGTAAGGGGAAATGAGCAACTTTTGTTTACGCCTTATCAATCCTCGAATTAAGTTTTGGTACTTTTGATTTCATTTTAATGTAATATTTACTTATCTTTATATTTGATTCTAACATGATACTCGCTAATTTTTCTTTAGACAAAGAACAAAATTATCGTTGTTAAACTACCTAATAAACAACACAAAAGGTAGTCCCGACTGATCGGAGCATAATAAAATGTAGTTCTCATTACAACTGTAAAAATATTTGTCAAATCATGTTAGAATAGAAATTATTTTTGCGTTATCGTTGTATATCGACCAATAAACAACTATTTGTCGTTCTGATGGGTGGCTATAAAACCACTCGGGCTGACGCCCTCGTGCTCCAAATCGCTTATTGGCCGATAAACAACGATAGATTTAAAAAAATCTTAAATGAAGAACGAAAGGAAGAATGAACATACACGTTTCTGCATTTATATTTCTTATTGTTTGGTAACTAATGTTAACAGTTCTGGTGAAAGGAAATAATCGGAAATTTAGAAAACAATTTACTTTTATTTAAATTAAATGAAGTCAGAAGGCACTGTGATTCGATATGAAAATATGCATGGTCAGTCGATGATGATATATAGATTTTTTTCCCCACAGTTGACAATTAAAATATAGTATACGTTATGGGCCCAATATAGGTCAGCAAATCACAAACAGTAGCGGGGATTTGTAAGGGAGCCGCATTGTACACGGTTATTCTGGAGCCGCAGAATAAACACGGATGCGCAATGCATGATGGGGCGGTGGAGTATTCTTTGTAATGGATGATGGCGTACGAAAATGGATTAATTTGATCAATTTTAGCAGTGTCGAGAGCCCCTTGGGATCTTCTGCAATAACATTTGGCCACAAATAAATGACTGATGCGACAAACCTCGCTGATGAGAAAGATAGAAGCGCCCGGGTCCCCGGGGAGGCCGCGAGTCGAGAGTTAATGTCACCAACTAGCATATGTTTTCACTTCAGTGATGTCATCTTCTAAAGAACTTTGATATAGGATGATACTCGAATAGGACGGCTAATGTCAGGTTTTATCTTTCATGTGAACTGTTAGCCTAAAAATTGAACTTTGTGGTAACATTAATTTATCATGTTTTTTTTTTAGTTTCCGTTATATACCCAATAAATGAACATTATTAATCACTAAACAAAGTTCTGTATATATTATGCATGTAAGCAAGTTGCTTAAATTAACATTTTCTTCTAAATGCCTGTAGTAATATTTAGATGATTGCAACTCAGAAATCAGTTACTATTCACGTCAATATGAACACTGGAATAATTATGTTCCAATTGTGGGCAAGAAGAAATTAAGATGTAATTAAGATGTATTTATGTTTTAGTATGAATATTGCTCAGATTAT
The DNA here is from genome assembly GCA_027627225.1 of Congeria kusceri. Taxonomy (NCBI): domain Eukaryota; kingdom Metazoa; phylum Mollusca; class Bivalvia; order Myida; family Dreissenidae; genus Congeria; species Congeria kusceri. The sequence continues at coordinate 5,949,366 of CM051025.1, forward strand.
AACTTATTGCACACATTTAATATAAATGATTATTATACCTCACTTGATTATTTCTCTATATAATGCATATAAACTGCAGTGGGCAACAATTTGATATGTCGCCCGGCAATGTCGCCCGCTACCGCTATGTCGCCCGGTACGCAAATAATACGGGATTATTCGGTATAATAAAATATATATTTACTTCCTTGAGGGTGACAGTGCGTCTCGTCAACCCTCGACGAACACTGTCGACCTCGGCTAAAGCCTCGATCGACAGTGTTGCCTCGGGTTCACAATACGCACTGTCAACCTCAAGGAAGTCAATATTTATATAATGTTGGCTTGCAACCTTTAAACTTTGTCACATTTTTCAAATACCGGGTGGCCAACATGATTCACTAAACTATTAAAGGTCATTCCAAACAGATACATAATGATTACTCCCCGTCATTTAACAATAGATGATTTCCCGTTACAAGTCGGTCCTTCCGCTCGCGCACGCGCACTAATAACCCGCGCGGGCTCACCACGGCTCCACGTCACATTCACTTTGTTTTCTTCCAGCACGCTTTTCGCACGTGCGTTGATACATTAGCGCGTGCTAAGGGCTACACTACACCTTCCGGTGGAATTGACTCGAGTAGTGATCTAATAAAAGTGAGGGTAAATTTCATCTGCTGCAGCAGACGACAATGTAATGTCGGTTTGATAATGTTTCTAATGGCAAGATGACAGGGGATTATGGATGACTGCCCGCCGTTAAAACCCCATAAAACAGGCCATCAAATTTTGTTAACGTCCACTTTCAGTCGGGGCGTCCTCAGCCCTCCCCCGAAGTCTCAAATGGATCGTTTTACGAAGTTTTCAAACACGAGCAAAGTAGCGTAATGTAAATTGATGATTTTGCTGATTAGAATTAGATTTAATCACTACAGTAACTACTGATACTGCGTCTAATACTACTGCTAGTGCTGTTACAGCTCGCAACTGGCGCTGCTCTGGCTATTCCTATTAATAATTATTCTACAAAACTACTGCCACTGCCACTGAAATGATACTGATCAAAACTACCGGTAATGCTACTGCCACTGCCACTGAAATGATACTGATCAAAACTACCGGTAATGCTACTGCCACTGCCACTGAAATGATACTGATCAAAACTACCAGTAATGCTACTGCTACAGCCACTGCCACTGAAATGATACTTTTCAAAACTACCGGTAATGCTACTGCCACTGCCACTGAATGATACTGATCAAAACTACCGGTAATGCTACTGCTACTGCCACTACCACTGAAATGATACTGATCAAAACTACCGGTAATGCTACTGCTACAGCCACTGCCACTGAAATGATACTTTTCAAAACTACCGGTAATGCTACTGCCACTGCCACTGAATGATACTGATCAAAACTACCGGTAATGCTACTGCCACTGCCACTGAAATGATACTGATCAAAACTACCGGTAATGCTACTGCCACTACCACTGAAATGATACTGATCAAAACTACCGGTAATGCTACTGCTACAGCCACTGCCACTGAAATGATACTTTTCAAAACTACCGGTAATGCTACTGCTACTGCCACTTATAATGATACTGATACTGATCAATACTAATGCTACTGCTGCTGATACTGATATTGATCAATACTAATGCTACTGCCACTAAAACTGATATTGATATTGATCAATACTAATGCTACTACTGCCACTAATAATGATACTATACTGATCAATACTAATGCTACTGCTACTGCCACTTATAATGATACTGATACTGATCAATACTAATGCTACTGCTGCTGATACTGATATTGATCAATACTAATGCTACTGCCACTAAAACTGATATTGATCAATACTAATGCTACTGCTGCTGATACTGATATTGATCAATACTAATGCTACTGCCACTAAAACTGATATTGATATTGATCAATACTAATGCTACTACTGCCAATAATAATGATACTATACTGATCAATACTAATGCTACTGCTACTGCTTCTATCACTACTTCTACTACTACTACTGGTGTCGCCTATTCAGCTATTATTACATCTGCCGCTGAGGCCCGGCGCTTCCTTCTCCACTACTGCTACTACTACGATGATGATAAAGCGTCTGCTATTTTCTTAATATATATAAAATAAACATATTACTAAAACAGTTACAAAAAACCTCTAAAATGTTTTGAAATAAAACTGTCTTTACTCGAAACAAGTTAGAATTAGACGATAATTCACATCAATAGGAAATCGCTTCATCAACATTCAACAGCCTCTATTTCCCATCACTCGACTGTTCTAATGTAACCAACAAAGTAAACATGACTCAAAACAAAATTGTGTAAAAATGCGATCAAAATTTGACGCTTGACCGAGCAGTGTTTTTACTTCTAACTGTAATCGATTAGCCGGTCGCGATATCAACGAAGTGTATCAAATTCTACTAATAAAACCAACAAAATCATATTGCAACAGACATCAAACATATTTTACGACGGGAGAAGCTATTGTAATTGAAATCAGTGATTGTTTGTACTGTTCGGTAGCGCTTTCCAGCTGTTCGGTTCCCGTGTTTAACAGTCCGTTCATACGCACATCTGGGAATCGGTAGCCGGTTCGGCTCTTTCCGCGCAACTTACGGAAATACTCGAAGTGTTTAGAAATACCCTTAACATATTTTATTTTAAAATTCAACCTTAGGTTTTTTGTTTTGTTTTAGATATTTAATGTTCAAAAATAGCCTACGATTGCGTAATAACATTAAGACGCTTAAATATATATTATTAATTTGTCACAAACACGATAACATATATTCGTCAAATTTATCAAATCTAACATCCAATTGTAGCCTTAAAACGAAATAAAAAATGAATACATGTATGTCGAATATGATGACCGTGCTTGCTGGCATTGAGGATGACAAGTCTTTTCAGCCGTTTTATTCCCTTAGCGTAGAATACCATATGGCAAATAACAAAGTTCCTTAGTGCAATGGTTTTTACTAGTGTACTTTATTTTCAAATCCAATGAACTATTTTTTTTCTTCAAACCAATGAAGAAAATTAAATTGAAAATAAAATAATTATATTTCAATTGCTGGTGCTGAAATTCGCTGCCAGTAACTCAGTCCTTTACTTTTTTGTTGCGAACTCCTAATATCCCATGGGCGACGAAATTTCCATTGTTTCAATTATCATAAGCTAGTTATTTTCAACTTTCTATTTCATGTGTGTAGTAAGGGTACAAGTAATTAATTGAAACACAATAAAACCCTCAATAAATAAAATTTACTTGTAGAACATTGATTAGAATGTTGAACTCTTAGTTTAGGATAATCGCTGTCAATTTAACTCAAATTTGATTTCGTTCTCTTGTCAATTTTCTTCGCGCTTGTTTCCTGAACAAGCCGAATATTTCCGTTGAATTTTCCGGTTCAAATTACAATATGACTTCAGCTGTTGTTTGAATCTCACCGAAAATCCACATGTGAACCCGGGCTGAAATCGCTAATTTTGTGAATTAATTTAAAATGTATTTTCTTGCATTTGCCAAAGTATATTTTGTTTTGGTTGAACATCGTGTGTCCAGTATTTGTTTGGTTTGTTTAAACTTTCTGGAACCAATTGACTATACCCTGTCTAGTAACCTTTTTCATAGAACCGTTCCAGTTTTGGGGACATTAAATTTAAAATACGAGGCATTATTAGATCACAATCTTGAGATCATAATAATAACACGTGAAGTTTGTAAGTTTTAATTATGACTGAAAACCTATCCTGACTTACAATAATAAATAATGTATTACAAAAATCTTTCAGTGAGCATTTTTGTATTAATTATGTGCATGAAAATGGCTGTTTTTGTAGAAAATTCATGGTGTGCATGCACTGATGTTTGAATAATTAAGGATTAATTGAACTTTGTAGAGGTCTTTATCGTACTTACAAGTATTTTATATTTGTTGAAATATGAATGATTTGATCAATTCTTTTGATAATCTTGATAAAAAAAATCGACTCGTATCAAATGACGAACGCCCTTATTTATAGCCGCTAAAAATACCCGCGGGGTGTCGACAATATTTTCTTGGACTGGCCTTTCGAAGACGCGGCGACCATTCTTAATCTGTGGTCCCCGCTTTTCCAGGCAAATTAAAGACAAAATATGAAGTGGCATTAATTGAAACGAATACGGTGTCTCGCGTATTGGCCGCGAGACTTGTCAAGTAATTTCGCAAATTCTGGTGATGTATTTCTTTGGATGATAGTTCCGTCGGGTAGACGAACTGATGGTTAAAGCGATGAATCTTTTTGAAGATCTTGCTTTTAAAATGTTTGTCTACTTTTATGGACAACTTTTAAAATAGATCTATCTTATGTTTGTTTACTAACAATGTAAAAATGAATAAACAACATTAGAACAATTATAAAAGGAGTATTAGTAAAGTTGCAATTTGTTAAGTGGACTCAAGAAAGAAACGTAACTTTTAAATCATACATTAATGTGTTTCTATATTATATTAGTAGTTTCGTCAAATATTTATCAGAACATTGATGTTTTTTTCGTTAATTTAGGCCCTTTGACAATTTTCAACTTTTTTCACAGATGCCAAAAATAAAAGAACATTATATACAAAGGAGCAAAATAACACTACGGACCTAGAAATATACTGCAAAACCCGTTTTGTTTATGAGTTATCATCTGTTGAATTTGATAAAACTATAAAGCGTTTGTAAACGATGGAATAATTTAGAGTGTTTCTGTTGTTTTCGTTGAAACTGTTGACATCACGTGGAAAACTTACATAAAGTAAATAATGCAGGGTGAATTATAGAAGTCGCAATTGCCGAGTGATTAAGACAATAGCCGTTTAATCCAGAGGTCCCGGGTTTGAACCTCGGTGGGACCTGTTTTATTTTTTTTTTTCTCAATACTTTTCTAGTTATTATACTTGAGCTTGTTAGCTCCGATGCTTAAATCCGTCAAGTTCAGACATTTAATGGCATAGTTAAAAAAAATGCGAAAATCTGTTAACACGTCCCTTTAATTCTGACCGGAAAAAGTTGCATTTTAAGGTTGAAAATAGTATTTAGTCCGTAAAAAAACCACACACGCCAAACTACAAAACAGACAAGTTTCTCCCGTGAAAGTCCCTAGGACTTGGTGCCAACAATTTATGTATGACTATGTCATCAAATAACAAGGTATATGGCCATAGAAGCGCAAGTACCGTACACGGTGTCCTACTCTATTATATTCATGATAAATTATTCATCTCTTACACCAAGGGTGTAGGACAGATCGTACTTGATTAGCCCAGAGACGACCCCGGTTTTATAAGATCAAGCGAACCATAATTTGGCCAATATGTAAACAGAAATTTATGATGATGTCTTACTATTTTAACATTTCGTAAGATAAACGAATATGTAAGGAACTTAAGCGGTTTGGGTTTATATATAAAGCCGCCTTTTATATTATTATATTTTACGGTATAGTTGGATGAAAGAACTTGGTGTAAGAACATTCATTTGCCTCATATGTTACAATATCCTATTTAGAATATAAGGTCAGAAAACATGTGTAAAAGGTTCTATACAAATACAAGTGCAGTGCATAATTATATATACCTTTTTATATACTAGTAATGACATTCATGTAAACTATTGCGCTTTACGCGGACCATTTTCAACGTATTATCTCCATTATTACCCATTACATGTTTTACTATAAAATGTCCGTAGAATATGTCATAATTGTTTGCATTTTTTAATCTTCATAATCCTTCTTGGACATCATTATTATAATTGCGTGTTTGTACGAACATTGTTACTTCTAAATGACGCAATAAGTCATACCGAGCGATTGTATTACGCAAACCGTTGTTACAATACTATCTATGGAGAACGATTAGGGTCTTTAATATCTTAGACAGCATCATGCTCATAGAAACGAGCATCATTCTCGTAAGATCGAGCATCATGCTCAATGAACGAGCATGATACTCAGTAAACGAACATGATGCTCTTTCGGCCGAGCATCATGCTCATAAGATCAAGCATTATGCTCGTCAAGTCGAGCGTGACGCTAGTTTTTGGGGCATCATGCTGGGTTAGGCAATAAAGACCATCTTCGTACGTCCTAGTACTATTGAGCATGATGCTCCACCTTACGAGCATGGTGCTCCACCTTACGAGCATGATGCTGTATAAGATATTAAAGACCCTAATCGTACTCCATAACTATCCCCATCCTTGCAGACTACACGCTACAATTTTAAATTTCCGTAGATTATCATGTTTTATTTTTTAATCTACGCCTTCAACACCAAAGCAATAATAGTTACTTGCTAATGGAGACTTTGTTTCTTGGGCGTTTAACTTGAATGCAAATTCTCTTATAATTGTATTGTTACGGAAACCATTTCCACTTTATTATCTCTTTCCTTACGAAATCACCTGACATAATATTAAATATCCGTGGAATCCATTGAAGGAAACAATTCCCCCTCCGTATTTATTTTCCATTCATCGTAAGACAGCGCGTTATTGCAGTAATTTAAATGTTAATATTTATTTTATCGCGGCCCCCGATCTTCGACACGTGATCCGAACTCTTTAGCGACCGTTAGCTCAAATATTTGCTTATTTCTATTCAAGAGCTAGTTAAGGACGCCGGTATTTGCTTAGAACTTAATGCGATCAATTCTGCGACGCCTGTCCGCTCCACAATATAAACACGTTACAGTTATCCGTTAACAGTTCTTTAAACTCATTCTTAATAATGTTTTTCTTTGCGACACTGTTATTGATTTGATCTGTAAATAAAACGGTACCGAAATTGGAATGTATATATACTTGTTTCTTCATTTTGGTTTGCCATTAACTATTATATAGGCATTGTATATAGCGCTATAGATAATTACCGGTAATAAAAATGTGCATACTCATCGTCGGAAAAATACTTAACGTCCTCTTTCAGCGATTTGAGTTTTAATTAAATGTATTTGAAGAAGTTAAATTGACAGGTTAAGTGACATAGTGAAAAATAAATGAGCACAATGTAAAACCAAATACATGTAACGTATATACACCACATTAATATACATTAGGGAGCCATGTTAAAAAGATTACAAACCATCTTAAATTACGCATCATAATATACATAAATGACCGCCAATGTAAGAATAATAAATTGTAAATAAAAAAGTCTACTATTTATAATTTAGTGACTTTAAAACATTGAAAAAAACAACAACAAATGACCGCTGATTATATATATTTTAAGGACAAAAGTCAACATAATGATTGAGAACAAAATGTTTCCGAATGACGTCCTGCTTTTATTTTAAGGCATTGTCGTTGACAACAAAAGGTCACTAATGCGTAATCTCATTTTCTTTATTCCCAACATATAAATTAACATTACCGTGTTCGCAATTAAGAAACGACAAAGTTCTTTATTTTAAATTAAGGTAGAAACAAAACGAGCGATGGTTTATCATCCACCGATCACCGAACACTATGGGGCAGGTAATTTTGTACAATTAATGTGCCATTGTCGTCATTGAGGAGTTGACCGGCTCGTGGATTTAGTGGCCTGTAGCCTTTCTAGATATGCATCATCGCAATGAGTTGTAAAAGGACAGGGGAGAAACCCTCGGGGACTCCCTAACACTTAATCGAGCAATTTTCGACGACAAAATTGTGTGCTAATAGCAGCTGAGCTGCAAACAATGTTGTCCAACATAAATTAGACATAATCACGCTATATTTTAACGATGACCATCTATTATATGTCTTTCGGGAATCTATTACCAATTTAACAATTAGATTCTCCGATTTTATTTCGTCAATTACACTAGATTGTAATGATTATTGATTGTTAAGAATGGTTGAAAGTTGTCAACAGTTGATTTAAGGTATACGTGTTGAGACAAAGCGCCCGCTGGTGTTTCGGAATATCTACTGTTGTCAGAAACAGAAGGCAATTATGTTCTCTTCTACCACCAAGTTAACGAAAATGTAATTTGGTGTCTAATTGAATTAGTCCCATCTTTATGTTGACGTCTGTTTTATGGTCCAATTCCTTTTTTGAAAATGCAACACGCAAAATGTAGTCATTTCGTGTTTCAAAAATGTACATTTTTTTCCATGATCCTTTCTGTTTGAAATAGTTGAGTTTGTTTATCTCTGCATTGCAGTTTTATTCAATGTACATTGTATTGCGATGTTGACTGAATGCACTATTTGTTTTATTATAGAAAAATATATACATGTAGGAAAATGATATTTGTAGTCATTAATAATAGTCTTTGAAAACACTTATTAGACGAGCGGGAAATAATCAGCACGTAGGGTTAAAGCATAACACTGTGAAACAAATGAACTTTATTGCAAAATACAATTTGCTAAGCATGTTCACTCCAATTCTTTGAGATTTTTTACCCTATCTTTGATAAGGAGAACACAGTGTTAATTGTTTATTAATAGTAATATAAATATTTTGTCGCGCTTTTTCTCAGATTGCTTCATGCTAAGTTTGCATATAAATCCCGCCTTGAATAAAATACGAGGCGTGTCGTTGGAAAACTGGGCTTAATGCATGTGTCCGGGACGACACTTTCCGCTTTTACGGTATTTTCTGTTTCAATGAAGTCTCGTCTAAACATAAATCCACTGTAGGCGGAAAGTGTTTCCCTGGATTAGCCTGTGCGGACTGCACACGCTAATCCGGGACGACACTTTACGCACATGCATTAAGCCCGGTTTTCCCACGACACGCCTCATATATAGTTTTGCTTTAAAACATAAAATAAAAATAATTGTTAAAAATCATATAATAAAAGTATACCCACTAATGCACTCATCTGAATGTTCTTAACATGCATTTGCTATACAAATAAATTACATGTATCAAATACTAAATACCAAACCAAACTCCGTTTTCAATTAGCACTTCGTATTGTTATTTTCTGAATAATTTATAATGCGTTCGAAGCGCCCACGTAATATTCCTTCCATTCACAAATAGTATTTTCTGAATGTAGGTTACACACGACCAGAAAACACGCTTACAATGCGTTAAAATATTCATAATGTTTTCATATTTAAATATTCATACGGATTTGTCTACGGAAAGGAGTATTTTTGAACACCGGGGAAAACCCAGTTTCAAACATAATTATTAATGGCAAATAACATCTCCATCTGAAATATATATCGATATATATATTTTATATATAAAAGCATAGATACAAATATTATTAATTTGAATGTCACAAATTATTGTTTTGTATATGTATTTGCTTGTAAAAATCGTTTGAAAGAAATTTTGAGATGAACAGAAAACATCACCTTTTTATATTGAAATATTTTCTATCTGGACAAACTTAGCAGCAAACAGAAACCTATAAAAAGTGAAAAAGTCGATTTAAATATTTTATTATAAATTGGCATTTGATTGTACATATCTAATAGTTTTCTTTTTTCCAATATAAACTAAAGGCACTAAATGCATTAGTAAGCTACAAAGTATTTATGGTCATAATATTAAGGTGATTTTTTATGAAAAAAAAATAAAAGAACAAAACCAGAATTAAAGAGGCAATTTAGACAAACTTGTCGTTAGGTCGAGAGCTAACTCAGCGGTTCGCAAATGGCAATTTAATTAGGTGACAACGTAAAATGGGGTCGATAAATGGCTACCGACAACAGGTGACTCTGAGGTGTAATTGACACGGGGCAATTATCCTGTTAGGGGATCATAAAGGGGCCGATAAGACACACAACTGGTACACGTGTAGAAGTGCTAAAGAAGACATCGGGGTGTTTTAACAACATATGAAACACATCCCCCATCTGTTGAAACGACACAGAGCTCTCTGCAATTAAACAATTAAAGACACATTTATATCGATATCGTAGCGGGTTTATTCAAAGGCGCCGACAGATTGTTTTCTTCTTTTCGCATTGAAAGTTAAATATTCTAGTAAACAATTATTAAACTTCACACACAGAAGCCCAGGGAAACGCTCGACTCCGATTGGCTGCTGGGCCGTACTGGTTTTCCATTTATTGGAGATGAATTGCAGACCACGTGGTATTGAATCCGAACACAGGTGCCAGTTCCCATCGAGTCTCGGCGATTGGAAAGCGATACTCGTCTCGTTTTTGATAATCTCCTTATTAAGTATTCACAGCGTATTGGATAGATAGGAATTTTTGAGTGAAGAAGTTAGAATTTTTAAGTTTGAACTTGGAACAAGACGGAAGTCGTGACGCTGCAAATTCCGTCTCTGTGTAAAGTGTTGGTCATTAGACAATGGAGGTTATGAAACAAGGATTCGGGATGGGGATGCACGGGCCGCTCAACCCGGGACACCACATT